>CABFOW010002358.1:36328-101911 GCA_902141385.1 Timema californicum
GGGGGGGGGTAATTGAGCGCTGATATGTTTAGCACAATTTTTTATTTGGTTTTCATATTTAAGCACCCTACCCCCTTTAAATAGCCATGGTATGTATTTTACTGCGGCTTCTCTTTGTTTCTGGTGCTTGGGTGAGTCTCTCCACCCAAACCCCATTGATCCCATAAAGCTCCCACAGATTTTTAAGACTATATAACTGATCAGTGATCACATTAGATTGTGTTGTCGCTTAGTCGCAAGAAAAACAAGAAACAAAATTTGAATTATTTTACAACAAATTCAGCCGTACAAAAATAATTGCCACCATTTACATCCACCTGAAAGAAGGGATGAAACTATTGTAGGATTCTGGTAAGAAGAAACTTATAGAAATCTTAACATGTAATGTTACTGTAAACATGTATAATATTTTAAAATATTATCAGTATTACATTGACCGATTCTGTGGTCTAGAGGTCAGAATTATTGTCTACAGATCCAGAAGTCCTGGGATAGATTCCTGGCACTTTCAGATTTTTCTGTGAAGCTGAGGGTCTAAAACGGGTTCAGCTCAGCCTCGTGAAGACAAATGAAGAGCTACTTGAATGAAAAATTAGCAGTTTTAGTCTAGAAAACTAATATTAATGGATGAAGGACTCGTTTTGCTGACCATATATCTACAAAAGTTGGCACTATCGTCGCCAACATACGGCAGCCGTTCGGTCAGTAGGGCGTGATTATTGGCTGACGCCATAGAGTTGTATTAGTATTACATTATATGTATTCATAATACATCTATGAAAACTGACAGTTGCAGACCATATTATGCATTACGTTTAAATTTATGAATCTTGTTTTAATAACTCTTTATAACTGTCATAAAAGTTTTGATTGGTTTGTAGAAACCAACACAAATAATTGCGAGCATGAATCAAGTGTTAAATTGTAATCATTAGGTAAATTTAACGAGCACTTTATGAACCGCTGACAATTTTTGTTCTATTTTTGGTCAATATAAAACACATCGTTATATCTGCAAGAGTATATGATATTATTTAACAAAGTATTGTCAATGATTAAATGCTTAATCTTGGGAGTGAGACAGGTTGTTTTAGAGGAAGCATGATGGAAAAACAAAAATAAATAAACCATATGGGTCAAGGAGGAACACTCCAAGTGCACCCAGCCGAGATTCAAATATATACCTCACCGTCTTCGGAATACTAAATTTATTTCTAGGCCCCGACGCTTTATACTGTACCACGTGACCTCTGAATAAAGTGTGAATATAGTAAAACACTTAGAATTACCATGAAAATGTTCCCAGTTCCTTATCAACACCAGAGAATTATAGTAATGATAATTTTATACTGTATTATTTAAAAAAAAGTCGCGTTCTTTGTTGTTGGGGGATTTTAAAACCCACAACAACTCCTCCCCTCACCCCCCTCATATCCCCCTTCTTTCACTCCCCACTCGCACGTGCCACGAGTAAAAACTTTATTTTGATTGTTAGTTCCACCACGAAACGCATTCATCATTTCAGGTCTAGCGAAGTTTTTTCCTTCCAGTAGGTTGTAATTATGTCAAACCATAAATCATGATGGAGGTTGAAAGGGGTGGCGGGGGAGGATATCGTTGAACATAACCCATAAATTTGACTGTTATTGCTGGGTTAATTTTTTTATTTTAGCCTTTCCTGTCTGAATATATATATGAATGGGATTGTTACTTTAAAATGACGTACTGCGTTCTTCAAACTTTTGAGCTAGTGAGGCGGATATTTAATCTAGAGGTCAGCTCTAAGCATCATGCGTGTAAAGGTCGTACAATTTAGGGAAATTTGTTATTTAACTTGAACAGAGAAATAAATAACTAAGAAAATATGTTAAGACTACTTTTATTTAAATATTGTATTCAGATATTAGTAGATGATTTTGACGGCCAGAATTGGGAAAGTGAATATCACTCGTGATTCCGATCCATGTAAGGACTGGCCGAGCTTTTTGCACTATCTGACACCAATGTGTAAGTGGGAGGCGGACCGGATTGATCCGCGGGTTTATGATACATGGATGTGGGGGCCTGGCCTCTGGCACTTACGCTAATGTGTAATGGTAGGGTGATTGTGAGATGAAATGGAGGACCTACAGTTTAACGTGGAATCCGAACCACGGCGGAGGCCTGGCATTCCCCACATTCACAAGTTGTGATTAATACACGTCTTGCAAGAGGTGAAGGAAGGGTTTGTCAATCAGATAAATCTGTGCCGGGACCAAGGATTGAACCCCGGACCCCAGCACAAAAGTCAGGCATCTTACCCCTAGACCACCAGGTCACCGATTTTTTGAAGTCTTATACAATTTTCTCCAGCTGAAATTGAGAATTAAGTTTTAAGAAAAACTTTAAATTGATTAAAGGAGAGTTTATTATTAAAATACAACTGTTGGGGGATATTACCACCATTCAAAGCAAGTGGAATCCCTCCTACCCCGACAAATAAATCCGGGTATGGTATAGTCTTAAATCCACCCGTGTACCTAATAATAACGTAGAAACCCACCCACTAGCTATTTCAAAATGCTGTACATCTATCAAAGCAAAATAACCACTGATATTCTCAGAACCCATCAATATTTGTCCGCGCAATACAGTTTTAATCTGTTTTTGGTCATTCATTCGTTATTTTTAAATGGGTATCCCATGTTTGTACCAGGATTCTAATAATTCCTCACAATACCAGGATCGGGAGAGGACCCGCCATTAGAGGACCGTTTGATTTAACACGTAATGGTAATGGGGAATTAATTGCTATTGTTGTTAAGTCCCCTCGTGCCCCTTCATCGCCTGTTCTTAAAAAAAACACTAATACTCACAATGATGACATTATCAGTCTCGTGGCCCAATGGAAAGGGAATCCTAGTTCATTTCCTCGTGGCCGAAAAAAATCATTGGTGGAATTGGGGTTTTTCCGTTTTTCTATGACGAATTAATGGCCGGGCTACTGGGTGATGTGTCTGTTTTAGAATTAGTTTGGATTAAAGTCGTGTGTTGATATTGCTATGTGACCCGACCCATTTGGACTACCCATGACCCAGCCATCTGCAAAGATGGGGCCAATTGTGACCCAGGTTATTCAAGAGCAGGGGCCGATTGCAACCCACGTTATTCAAGAGCTGGTACCAATTGCGACCCACGTTATTCAAGAGCTGGTACCAATTGCGACCCACGTTACTCAAGAGCCGGTACCAATTGAGACTGGGGTTATTCAAGAGCAGGGCCGATTTCGACCCACGTTATTCAAGAGCCGGTACCAATTGCGACCTACGTTATTCAAGAGCTGGTACCAATTGTGACCCAGGTTATTCAAGAGCTGGTAACAATTGCAACCCACGTTATTCAAGCGCTGGTACCAATTGAGACTGGAATTATTCAAGAGCAGGGGCCGATTGCGACCCACGTTATTCAAGAGCCGGTACCAATTGCGACCCACGTTATTCAAGAGATGGTATCAATTGCGATTCGGGTTATTCAAGAGCAGGGGCCAAATCCAAATCCAAATGGTAAGAGATTGTGCCAGTGTTGTAAACAGTGTTTTATTTATTTAAAATTTCATACTTTTTATATTATGTTATGGGTGACCTGGTGGTCTAGGGGTAAGATGTCGGACTTCTGATCTGAGGTCCGGGGTTCAATCCTCGGTCCCGGCACAGATTTATCTGATTGCCAAACCCTTCCTCCACCTCTGACAAGATGTGTATTAATCACAACTTGTGAATTTGGAAAATGCCAGACCTTCACCGTGGTTTGGATCCCACGTTAAACTGTAGGTCCTCCATTGTATCTCACAATCACCCTACCATTACACATTAACGTAAGTTCGTATAACACAAACGGGTAGTAAGACGCGGTGCTAATAATAATAATAATAATAATAATAATAATAATAATAATAATATTTATGTTATGTTAGTTGAAATTAAAAAATCTAGTCAAAAATATGGCAAGATAAGTCAGATTAGTTTTGGGGTCACACAATCTACAAGATTCCTTGGGCACAATTCGTAACGCTCATCAGTTCATCGGTCGCAGTTGGCTTACAACCATTAATATAATCAGTCATTTGAGAATGTACACATAGAGTAATTCAAATAATAACCTAATAAAAATGTTACGTCGTTCCTGTGGAAAGTGTTGGAGGTTGCATAACATGTTAGTCCTGTTGCCTGCGTATTTGATGGGTGACCTATTATGGACATGTCTATTCCCTCTACTCTTTTCATTTGTCCATGACAGTAGGACCTAATCTTTCATGACTCGTAAACCACTCAACATGGTGCAAAATAGCTGGATGCAATAAAAATAAAAAAAAGTAATGGTAGTTGTAATAAAAACGTGGCACTTTCAACTATCATTTTTCTCTGAATTAATATACAAAGTAACCGTAGTTTATAAGTTGAGTGAGTTTGTCTGTTTTTGTATCACTATTTTTTTTAAATCTGATTTGCGCCATTCTTGTAATATTTATTTAAAAACATGCTGAGATTGGTGGACTAGGAGAAAATGGGTTGGGAGCCATGGGTTGGATCGTACACATCTATGGCATCAGTAAGCGCTCCAGTGAGGACACAACATTCCGCCCTAGCGAAGAACAAGTGTCCCTGATTACGGTATCGCCATTGTTCTGCATCCTCACGTACAGTAGTGCAACCTCAGCAGCAAACCTTCCTTGCAACCAACAAATTTAATTAAACTAGTTTCGCAATCAGGAGCGAAAGTAGTTTCACGAAGACGTTTTCTTAATTAGATAACCTTATGCACTGTCACCCCTCAGCTGGTCGCTCTGTTTGCCTTTAACCGCGACGTTTTCAACCTCGAATAACTAGTTTAATTTATTTCCAACCACACCAGTGGGGAACCTTGGTAAAGGGCGTCGGTATCGTATTGTCTGAGTTGTTAGTCTCAGGGAAAGTTTGGGTTCAAACCCTGAACGAATGTAGTGAGTTTTATTTTTAAACATAAACGGGTTACCACTCTGCATCCCCATAAATACTGCCACATTTATTTTAAATTATAGTTTTCTCACTACCCACCTCGGTGGCCGCATAATCTAACGCGCTACTCTCGCAGTAGGCTAGACTGTCAATGACAGGGAGATTGAGGTTCGAATCTCGGTCGGATGTACTGAAGTTTTTTTGCAAAATGGTTTTCCATTCTCCCTCCAAGCAAACGCGGTTACACTTCCTATGCATAACCCCCCTCATCACTAAAAATCATTAGCGTAATTAGCACATAGGTGTATAGACTGAACGGGTAGTAAGACGTGTTGCTAAAAAAAAAACTTCCTCATCCATACCACATTAGTGTAAGTAGCCCCATGGCTTCTTTGGTGCTGACTGACAGCTCACAGCTGACTTCTGACAGTCAACATTTAGGTACATACCTAAATTTTGACTCTCAAAAGTGACAGTTGCTGAACACATGTTTTTGCAAATCATCTGGTTCGGCGTAGGGATACGTAATTTGATCTGGTAACTTTTTAAAGCGGTCTGAAGTCAGCTGTGAGCTGTCAGTCAGCACCAAAGAAGCCATGGGGCTACCGTATGTGACTATACCGGAGCGATAGTAAGACGGGGTGAACAAAACTATAAAATGTAAAAATAACACATAAATATAGCATAATAGTTATGTTAGCTTTTCCTACCACAGAAATACTATGCAATATATAATCTAACGAGCCCATACGTTTCCAAATAATGATTTCATACCCGCTTAGACCTGTCATTGTTACGCGCAGGTCAAAACGTAATTCAGCCATCACCTTGGTATGTTAACGAACCAAAGCCCCTTTATAACTTCCATCATAACGCGCAGGTCAAAGGGCAGGTAATTCGGGCCCATGATTCCTTCAGGTGGTTCTTCTCCCGTTTAGAACGTTTCTATCACTTCGTTGTTTGTTTAAGTGGTCGCCTTTTACCAGAATAATGGAAATGCGATTGCAGCTTCCCCCTCCCCCCTTCCTCCTTCCGCAAGCTGTTGTTACACTCATCGTCAAAACACCCGAGGCTTTTACGAGCGTTGAATAGAGTTTCAAGTTAAGAGTCTAGATTTAAATGATTTGTCTGATTTCAACTGCTTAAATTTCTCCTAACGCCTGATATAAAGCTTATTTATTGTTATAGTTTAATTATTTAACCTATAATTTCTGAACCGACGTTTTTATATATTCTTTTTTGTCATAGCGTCTTATTGTCTCTTCAGGCTATCCGTATATATATATATATATATATATATATATATATACTTTAATAGGTAGGTATGAAGAAGGAAGCATTTTAGAGGTAATATACCCGCATTTGCGTGGAGAGAGAGTGAGAAATCATGTGTTCCGAAGCTCGATCTCCCCGTCACCAGCAGGTCAGTTTAACATGAGAGTAACGCCTTAGACCATTCTGAACTAACTGATGTAAGTGCACGATTTAAAAATTAGCTTAATTTTAAGGCAGACACAATATCCATTCCTTTGGCCATTAATTCATCACTGTGAAAGGGAAAGCCCAAATTCCAACGGGGAAATATTTTTTTCGGCCATGCCAGGAAACAAAAACAAGGCCTTTAGCTCAATAGGTAGACGTGCTACTGATTGAACTGATATACTATAGTTCAATACGATTATTAAATATAGCTGAAAAATGATAACTGGACATACAAGGGCGTGGAAAACTCACTTTTGGAAGGGGTTCACTAACAAATTTTAGTGGGATTCGGACCCCCACGACACTGCCCTTTCTTCTTCCAGTAAGATTTTACAGGTAATAGCAAAAATGTTTTCTTCATTTTCTAGGGCCCCCCCCCCCTCACCCCTTTACTAGACTTGGTTTATTCTAAGAAATGTCCTTTGTTTTTCAATACCATATGCCTGCATGATAAAAGAAGTACAGTATTTGAAATGTTAACAGAGCTAATTTTAAAATCGATAGTTTTACCAATTGTATCTTGAAGGGGAATACTAAAATATTCATTAAGTAATATTTTATTGATGACATATACGATTAAAACTGTTGTCATAGTATAAAAAATCTGGAACCCCAACTTTCTACGCCCTTGTGGACATGGGAAACGAAACCATGACCTTCGGTTTATAGCCAAAGAATATTAGCAAATATCCCGGACAAAATTCGGAGAAATCTGAAAATTTCAGGATATACTCAGAATTACATGCCTTAAAACATTTCAAAAGTCCCCTAAATTCCTAGGCTTAGCTTTTTTAGGAGACCCCAAAACTCATAAAGTCCATAAATACTTAAAAATTATTTGAAAGCGGGAAAAATTTAAAAAAAAACGCCGAAAATTTCGGGAATTCAGTAAGAATATATGCTTTACAACATATCAAATGTCCCTTAAATTCAGAGGCTTGGATTATTTGGTAGAAGAACCCAGAGCTCAAAAAGTCCATAAGTACCGTACTTATAAATTATTTTAAGGCGGAAAAAGCTTAGCGGAATGCTGAAAATTTCAGGATCTACTCAAAATCACATTCTGTACAACATATCAAAAGTTCCCTAAAGTCCGAGGCTTGGCTTTTAAGGTAGAAGACCCAAAAGTCCAAAAAATGCATTAGTAAATTAGCCTTCAAGGCATGAATAAAAATGAGTTTCACTCGTGTCCCAGTTAAATTCATCTAAAAGTGAATTCCTTAAAGCTAACAAACAAAAGTCTCTCACCTCATTAATAAGTTTAATGTTAGAGTTTATTTTTCAACATATATTAATTAGGTTATTCACGTTTTCTTCCCTATTCATAGTGACAGACTGTGAAGGGGAGTTGCTGCACACTTCTCTTGAACAGCGACACATTGTAGATCACGCCGGCCCCCTCTTCTTACATTCGCAACCTTTCTTGCAGCTACAACAGGTAAGATGCAAGAGCTTTTCTGGGGGTTTAGGGGGAAATGTCAACACAGGAACAAGCTCCTGTTAACACAACAAGACGAATAGTTCGAAATTTGCAATTTTCTTTAAAATACATTATATAAATTTATATCGAATAAATTAAAATGTAAACAAACAAAAAATACCTCAGTTTAAAACTATATTTAACTTTCAAATAAGCTGCCAGCCCCATTCCGTTGGTGTGAGCAGATTATCTGACCACTGTTGCACCTGCAGATAAGTTAGTGTTGACGGGCAGAAGCCCTGGTAGGTGGAAGCACGGCGATGTTGAAAGTAGTAGTTACAGACTGACGAGCTACAGCTTGGACACACATTTTATAACGCAGGTCGTCTAGGGAGTTGCAGTTTTCTTTTTTGTACAGAGACAAAATAAACAGTTCTCCCGCTGAAGCTTCATCAGGAGTAGCAGCAGGATAATTGAAAATCAGCACTTTCATGGACAGCTCTTAATCATTTTGAAGGAGGTCCAATCCAATTTCTTTCCTTTTCTTAAAAGGGCAGATGTCGTCATGATGTCATTTCGTGAGTAAACAGGAGTTTTTTTTACAGGACTCGGAGAGCTTCTTGGAGCTCCACGATATTGTGAATTTTATCAGGTTTGTAAGTTTTTCCAGGAATTAGGAGAGAGAGCTTACTGCTTGAAAGTGCACGCACAGCTAGCATGGTAAGGATATCTATTCAGTTGTTATAACTGTTACATATTGCCCAGGCGATAACTAATTGGCTGTCAAAACAATAAGACAATATGTATCTACATTTTCTAACAGGACTAAGATGCCACAATTCCGTAGTATGGGTGTTAGAAGTTTGATAAAACGTGATTTGTTTTTACAATTTTGCTAGAAACTCTTCCAGAGAGGATGTGGCAGCCATGTCAAGATCTATTGCTAAATCTACCGAGATTTTCTTGCCGTTCCAGCGCTTCTGCTCCTTCGCTTTAGTGTTCAGTGAACTCTCATACCCGTCAAACACTATTGTTGATGAACACTTAAAATGTTTCATCATATAAGATGAATATGTCATGCAAATAATCCTGTAAGTCACTGGTCTCGAACAAATAATTATATGAAGAAGGTACCCACCATCTACGACAAACAGTTTCTATTTTGGTGGATTTTCTTTGCAAGGAGAAACAGATTCTAAGACTTCAGACGAGGGCTGATTTCTTCGTTATCCTAATCGATATTTAGTCAAACAAAGACATAGGTCTAGGTGCTAGTTCATATGAAAAGAACTGCATTAACTCAGGTCCAGATGAGACTACACACACAATACGATTAAATAGCCGTTGTTGATTTTCACGCTTTGTTTATGTACTTGTATAGTGTTGTTCATGGCAGATAAAGGTTTAACTCTGTCCTTGCGCTTGAAATTTATAGTTCCGAAAGTGCCACCGTTCATATTTTTATATTTTCTGAACCTATTTCCAGAGCTTCGTCACAGTTAACAGATTCGTCTCCTACATGACCAGCCGACAAGCTGATTAACTCAGTTGATGAATGATAGGAAAATTGTTGATGGACATCAAACCAAGAGGAAATGGTTTATCTGTCCCGATCATACCTAGAGTGGCGGCTTGAGCGAGGCTCCACATGTTGTTCGGAGGTGATATTTCGGGTCCCACAAAAATATCTCCAGAGCATTGCAGATAGGTACACTCTGGAGGATTTCAAGAATCCACTTCGTAAGAGTGATGTCAGTGATGCCACGCCCACGCGTAAGCCCACCGTCTGTCTTCATTGCTCTCATGAGCTCTTATTCTATGGCTAAATCCATGGCTACTCCACACCAGAACCTGTTGATGCGTCTAATTGTAAAATAAACTTTGCTGCAGTAAGCTTCAAGGTCATCTTTATCCACTATGCAGATTAGTTCAGACATTTGTTGCAGATACTGATGTGCTTATTTTGCGTAATGAATATGACCTGCAGCGTGTAAATACGGTAGTATGGAACGGACACAAGCAAGGCATAAGGACCAGTCTCCACTACTTTCTACCCAAATAAAAGAGAGAATAATTTCAACTTGATTAACGTATTCTAGCCACATTTTTGTGGTTCGATTGTCACTGCATACCTAATCTGCATTTTTTGAAAACTTAGAGAATATCATTTCAGGGAAAGAAGTTGGAGGTCACGAATTTATTAAGAGTTAGAAGATAATGGGGCTTAGGAGGACTTAGAGGACTTTTAATATGTTGTAAAGAATATAATTCTGAATCAATCCTGAAATTTTGTGCGTTCTTATCATTTTTCCCCACTTTAAAATAATGTTTAAGTAGTTATGGACTTTTTGAACTTTGGGGTCTTCTAAAAAAACCAAGCCTCGGACTTTTGGGAACTTTTGATATGTTGCTATGCATGTAATTCTGAGTCGATCCTGAAATGTTCAGCTTTCTCCGAATCTTGTACGGGTTTACCTGTTTTTTCCACAATATTCCTGGACTATTAGTTCAATAATGGTCTGGCACTGAGCTATGCAGGATTAGTACCATGTTCAGATTCATTCTTCACTCAAAGCTTAGAAGTGAGTCTGTGATGTACGTGTGGATTAATCGGCTCCTAGATTAATAAATACCCTATTCGATGGTCGAATGTTCTAAGGTGTTGCTCCCGTAATATGCTGGACTGAAAATGGTGGATATATCAAGGTTCAAATTCCGGTTGGGTGTAGTTAGTTTTGTAAATGTATTCTCACTCTCCCTCCACGAAAATGTGGGTGCAATTCCTCTAAACCAAGCCTTTATAATCCCTAACGTATTATTATAATTAGTACATAGTCGTATAATCTGAACAGTTAGTAAGACGCGGTGCTAAAAAAAACTTAATTGATTGAAACATACTTGTAAAATGGACCCACCATGGGTCGACTTTTGGTCACGATGGTACTTTGCGACAGCAAGTATTGTGTGTATGACATAGGCAACGCTTTGTATACACGCGGTCAATAAGAGACTCCACCTACAGGGGTGTCAACTTGACAATAGAGAAACAACTGCTTCTGAACTTAAAAGAAGAAGAAACTCAAAGCCTTATTTTATATAGTCAGTCTCCGAACGCCTAACAATTCAACATTTGACCTAAGCCACGTGATTTATTTTATTTATTTAACGTATTTTACGTGTACTTTCTGAAACTACTGATTATATCAGCCCATGAGACTTTTCTACGAGCAGAGCGAAAGGGCCTACCATTTTTGCCAGTACAGGTATTTTCACACATTTTCCCGGGTTCTTTTACATGCCACAATTGACATGGAACTAGCGGATTTTCTTTCCCTCCAAATTAAGTTGTGATACGGATTTTTGTATTCACTCATGAAAAATCTGTTGATCCGAGATGGGTTTGAATCCATGAACATCCGAGTCCTGAAATGAGCACTTCATCCCAAGACAACCGAGGACGACAACTTTTTTTTTTAGCACCGTGTCTTACTACCCGTTCGATTTATATGCTTATGTAATAAATTACACTAATGGTTTTAGGGGTAAGTGAGATTATCTTAATAGGAAATGTACCCTCATTTGCGTGGAGAGAGTGGAAAGCCACCTTCAGTACATCTGACCAAGATTCGAGCCTCAATTTCCCCGTCATGGGCAGTATAGGCCAATCACGAATTTAGAAATTGTAAAAAGGGAGGGGGAGAGGGGAAGGGGCACAGGTTATTGAATGGAGAAATAATTGCGTGCGCTGGTAGGCATATTTTTCCTTAACACGCACCCTTCTTGCCAATTGCCTCGCCTGCTGCCCACCCCTACTCTCCCACAACCTAGCAATAAGATGCTAAATCAAAATCTAATTGGTCTCACAACCTCATTGGTCGCCACCACAGCCCTCACCCTTCACTTCCATTAGTCTAAAAAAATGATCAAATATTCTACTTAGGGGGAGTTCGTGCCTCATGCGCCCCCTCCTTAGGTTCGCGCTTGGTCTTGGCCATTACAAGACAAGCGCTTTAGACTACGCGGCCGTCGAAGCGGGTAGCAGTTTGTTATTTGTATAATGGGAGATTGGTTGACTCCCGAGACAAGATTATAAATACAGCCCTTAGTATACCATGAGACTAGTTGACTACCAAGACAATACTATAAATACGGCCTATTATATACCGGGGTATTGGTTTACTCCCGAGACTAGCCTATAAATATGACCTCCAGGTACACCGGAAGATTTATTGACTCCCGAGACTGTATTATAAATAAATCCTGGTTTATTTTATGAGTTGGATATTGAATAATTGTATCTTGACTACTAAATTTAAAAGCGCGCTAAGCTATAAAATAAAACTGCTTTCAATTTACCTGGTAAGATTCTTACCCCTGGCTCAAACTAATACCTACGCCCCTTTGTTTCCTAATGACACTGTCTCAAATAAAACTCTAAGTTGTATGGTAATTATTTTATTTATAAAAGTCAGGACAAAGGTTTATTATTATTAACGCAATTACTATAAATTATAGTTTTTATAGACTAGGTTGAATGTGTGGTTTTTCTTTTTTTAAGGAGTATCTAACGAGCACTTTCTGAGCTAACGATACAATCACAAGAATATTCACAAACCACCTTAACTCTGGAACAGACACAACACCCAGTACTCTAGACGTACATTTATTACTGTGAAACGGGAAACCATGTCGGAATTAGATCCCCTAGAGCTCAACTACACAGAAACACTACAAGGCAGAGGACCAATGGAAGGAGCGGCATTATCCACCTGGATATATACTCAAGTAAAATAAACACTTACTATTGGACCGTTTCAGCGATGGCTTCATTATTATTATTATTATTATTATTATTATTATTATTACTACTACTACTACTATCAGCACCGCGTCTTACTAACCGTTCGGGTCATACGCACTTACGCTAATGTGTAATGATAGGGTGATTTTGAGATGAAATGGAGGACCTACAGCTTAACGTGGGATCCGAACTACGGTGGAGGCCTGGCAATCCACACATTCACAAGTTGTTTTTTAGTACACGTCTTGCCAGAGGTGAAGGGAGGGTTCGGCAAGCAGATAAATCTTTGCCGGGACCAAGGACTGAACCCCTGACCTCCAACACAGAAATCCGACACCTTACCCCTAGACCGCCAGGTCACCCATGATGGGTGCAGACTATCACGCTAAAATATATTTAAAACTTTTCTTTGGTAAAAGTTATAGGAAGAGGCCTTACTCGACATTGTTTTTTTTTAAAATCTTTTTTTCATTACCGCGTTTTACTACCTGTTCAGGTTATATTAATATATGATAATTACTCTAATGAGGTAGGAATAAGAAAGGACGCATTTTAGAGGTAAAATACCAGCATTTGCATGGAAGGAGAGTGAGAAACTATTTAGGTAAAACTACCCTTATTAGACACAATCAGAACCTCCCCGTCATTAGAAGGCCAGTCTAATACGAGAATGCCACCTTAAATCAGGGGTCTCCAACATTTTATATCCAAGGGCCAAATGTTCTCTATCTTGTTGGCTCGCGGGCCACAGTACTGTGCCAACAATACTCGGGTTGAATAAATATTCCTATTAGCTCATTCTTATACATCTATACTCACTCACACTAGAGATTAGGATTTATCGTGAAGGTTGTTCTCTGTTGTTCTCTGTTGTTTTTTTCTTATTTTTTGATTTTTCATAGCAGGAGGTAGCACGATTTGACTTGTCTATTACATCTTTCATTTGCCAGTTCAAAGTATATTTCGTATTAAAACGTAATCAAACTCTTCGTGAAAATGAAAAAATAGGTTATAAAATAACATAAAATGCGTATTTATTTTATTAGTGTATGTAAAATATGTATTTGAATTTGTAATTTTTTCCCCCCTTGAAATAATTTTATATTGATCATGAGCTGTGGGCTGTAAAAATGTTAACAACCATAGACTGCAAATGGCCCACGGGCCGTCGGTTGAAGACTCCTGCATTAGTTCATTTGGACACTGAAGCAAGTTATTCGGCTTTCAAGTTAAAGGTTTACTTGTCAAAATCATCAACTTTACTCAGCTTTTGAGCTTTCACTTCTCGGTGTTTATATTCCCCCCCCCCCNATTGAGTTGTTGCTATTTTTTTTAAAACCAAATACAGTTTTTTAACCGATATACAACTACATACAAATCAGGTTTATGTAATAATAATAATAATTAGCACTGCGTCTTACTACCCATTCGGGTTATACGCTTTAAGTACTAGCTACGCTAATGGATTAGGAATTGGGAAGGTTGAATTAGAGGAAGTGAACCCATATTTGCGTGGAGGGAGATTGGAAAACCATTTAGGAAAACCCCCCACCAGTTCACACGACCGAGATTCGAACCTCAATCTCCCCGTCCTCAGCAGTCGAGCTCAAAACGACAAGGTTGATGTAAACAAAGAATGATTGTACAGTTGAGTCAATGCGCATACAACAGAAATTACTTCGAAAAAAATTGAGTTTTTATTGGAAAATACTATTTTTTTTTTCGACTTGGACACCCAGCCTTTGAAATAAGGGCTCGTTTGTAAAAATAGGTTCAGCCGTTTTCTCGTAATTTCAATTACCGGAGATGGGCACTTCAAATTACAGTAAATATACACCCCATATAATATTTATTAATTGGTGTAAAATATTATAGGGGACCAAAAATTAAGAAAATTCCATACAAATATGGGTCAAGATACGCTTATTTTTAGAGTTATTGAAGGTTTTCCTCATTGTATTGGTCGCGGGGGACCCATTGAATTGCCTGCTTGGTCACCAGATTTAAGCCGATGGATGTTTTATTTCTAGGATCCGCCTCGGTGGCGTAGTTGGCTAATGCGCTAGTCGTGTTGAGCGCGACTGCTGAGAACGGGGAGATCGAGGTTCGAATCTCGGTCGGGTGAACAGGAGGTGGCTTTTCCTAAATGGTATTCCACTCTCCCTCCACGCAAATGCGGGTTCACTTCCTCTAATTCAACCTTTCCAATCCATTAGCGTAATTATTACTTAAAGCGTATAACCCGAACGGATAGTAAGACGTGGTGCTAAATAATAATAATACATTTTATTTCTAGGGACATTTAAAGTCCATTATTTACGCAACTACAGTGCATGATGTCGACTTTTTAAGAGAGCGTCTCGTAAATGGATGTGAGAAAATAGGAAACATCTCAGGTGTACTCAACAGAGTACAATAAATCACGGAACGCAGGCTCAGAGGGTGTATCGAAACAACACGCCATTTTGAACCATTTTTGTATCAACATAATCTGGCTTGTGTTTTTATTGGTTTTTGTGCAACATTTTCTTGTTTAATTGCATTGCTTCTTCTGTTAGATTGCTCATTTAGTGAACAATCAAATTCTTCCGAGCTCAGAAACTAACTGATTCTATAACTATGTTTATATGGACTTTTCTTAGTGTTTGGTCTATTTGAATACGCCCCTAGGATATTTGACACCAATTAATATACACCCTGTATATGTATGTATTTAGGTCTATATTGATTGCATTTTCGGGGTCAGTCATTCTAAAATTAATTATGGAAAGCACCCACTTCGGTGGCCGCATGGTCTAACGCGCTACTCTCGTGTTAGACTAGACTGCCTATGACGGAGTGATCGAGGTTTTAATCTCGATTGGGTGCTATAAGGGTGGTTCTTACCAAATAATTTTTCACCCTCTCTCTTTCCACGCAAATGCGAATACACTTCCTATGAATACCTATAGCCTTCATCATTCCTAAAATTTATTTATTTGAGGTATTAACGTACACTTTCCGAACCAACTGATTTCATCAGCACACGAGAATTTCTATGAGTGAGAATGAAATGTCCTACCAATTCTTGCCGGGATAAGAATTTTCACATACCGTCCAGAGTTCTTCTACACGCTCCAATTGACATGGGACCGACGGCTTTACTTCCCTTCCGGAAGGAACTGTGCTGCGGTTTATTATCGCTCAAGAAAGATCCGTTGATCCCGGCTGGGTTTGAAACTACGAGCATCGGGCCCTGAGGTGAGTACTTTATAGACTAAGACCATTTATCCCTAAAACCATTAGCGTACAACCCAAAAGAATAGTAAGACGTGGTGCTAAAATAAAAAGTTAAAATTTAGTGGTCTAGTCATATTTCCTTTGCTTTTAATAAAGTTTAAATATAAGAGTAGATTTATTTAAATACTCCCCCACCCCCCTCAATCAATTAAGGCCCCATTGTTATGCAAATGCGTCACAGAATGACCCTTTTCCCCTTACTTAAGAGTAGATTTATTTATTTAATAGCGACCAACATATTTAAAAAAGATGCTGAAACAAGGAAGATTTAGTCCTTCCTCATAATCACCTCATGGATTAGTGACATAATTTAAATCGCGTGTTGAAAGTATTAACTAATAATCATAATAGTAAAATAATAATAATTTGACCCACTTCAGTGGCCGCATGTCTAACGCGCTACTCTCATGTTAGACTACACTGCCGGGACGGGAAGATTGAGGTTTGAATCTCAGTCGGTCGTGCTAAGGGTGGTTTGTCTAAAATGGTTTTACACTCTCCCTCCATGCAAATGGGGTACACTTTATCTTAAATATAACTTTCCCAATCTCTAAAACGATTATAGTAATTAGTACGTAAGCGTATAACCCGAATGGGTAGTAAGACGTGGTTCTAAAACAATTTTATTTAATCTAGTTCCTTATTTTTCCTTTAGTAGGAATAAATAAATAATGAAATCATTAATAATAATAATAATAATAATATTTAATAATTAATTCGGAGCTCACTGATTGTACGCTCTCAAGCACTATTGTGCTGTGCGTCTGAAATTTACAGCATTATAAAAAAAACTATACCTCCTTTACAATCCCCGGGTTCGAGCCCAACCTGCCATTAAGCGATTTAATCGTGCATGACCTCTCGGCCAGGGACTCCAGCCTTTACAATAGAGCGTCACTTCCACCTCTCACCTCACTTATTATCCCATAACTGTGTAAATGATGGGGAGGGATATTTATTTTCACTATCCGGTGTAGTGGTAGCAGTGAGTGCAGCTTTATGCATCCAGTTCAGCAATTAGTGCGCGCTCATTAGCAACATTGCATGGAGCGTGAATACCAGGGAGTTATCGGCAACTATCTGCGTCCAGCTCGTGTTATAAGAGGAGGGTGGGGGAGAAAAATGTTAGCTTTGGGAAGTATGGGGATTGTCCTATACAATCCCATTAGTCGCAGAGGTTGGATTATTTCCGTCTGTTGTGTCGTGTTTGGATCATATACGAAGGAACAGGTAGACTGGTTTTTGGTTCCTGAACATGCATCCGAAATTAAATAGTTGGAAGTTTTTAAGGTTAAATGGAATGAGTGCGTGAGTTGAAGTTATTATTTTTTGCAGTTTTTTTAATAACAATACATCTTTTTTAGGCTAAAATAAATGAAATATTACTTCAGTAGAAACGCTTTAGTTTAATTTGCTACAATCTCAACAGTTCTTGGATTTGTTTTTTCCATGAGCATGGTGGCATAAGGCAAGAAACTTTTTCGAATAAAAATAAAAATTCCTGGTCGAATAACATGATACCGATGGCAAATATTTAAGAACTAAAATATTACTTGGTGTAGCAAATCAAACTAAAAGTATCTACTGGAGCAATATTTCATTAATTTTGGCACAAAAGTTTTTTACTATAAAAACTACAAAAATAAGGACACTAACTCGCACCATTTCTCATCCCACCTTAAGAGGGCCTCCTCAGTAAGTGAGAAATCTCCACACTGACATTCAACTCTTATACAACATTTAATTCTACAATGCTTTATTTCAAAATATGGCTAACGCAAAAATAAAGTCCAAATATTACTACAGGACTTTTTTTCATTAACAAGCTTATAGTTTGAGTTTTATAAACAGGAAAAAAAAACGTATGAAAATGTGACATTACCTAATTTTCAACAACCTTTTGAGCATATTCGCGGAGCTATGAGGCCAGGCTTGATTGAAAAAAAAAAGCTCCTAGGCTTAGCCTTACTTTAACAATACAGTATTTTTTTATAGGCTCAAAAAAGAAAATTGTAAAATATTTGATAACTGGCAGCGAACTTTCATCTGTACTTTGAGATAAGAAGTTTCGAAATTTTATTTCCCCTCTTGCTTATTGATATGACAAAGGGTGGTTGTAGGGGAGGGCTGACAGGGAGTATAAGCTCATACCAAATAGGGAAGTATTTTCAGAAAACCACACAGACCATTGTATTTTATGACGTGTGGCCTAACAACGATTTATACTTTTCGCTGACCAAGGCATCCACCTTAACATGCACTTTCTGAGCCAACTTATTATAGCAGCACGCAACTTACAAACAAACTTAATTTTATAGTAGACCAAATACCTTATTCCTGGGCCTTTAATTCACCACTGTGAAAGGTGATGCACCAATTTCACCAATAATACATACTTTATGAATTAATGATGGGAATCGAAACCAGGGCCTTTGGCTCAATAGGTAGCGTGTCTCTCTACTGGGAAAAGAGTCCCGGATTCATTTCCAATCATGGCTGAAAAATGTTATTATTGATTAAATGTGGCTTTTCCCTTTCATAGTAATGAATTAACGGCTGGGGGTTAGATATTGTGTCATTTCTAGATTTAAGTTAGTTTATAATTCATCTACTTATTTATATGGTTTTGGCTAAGTGATCATATTTAAAATTATATATTAAAACAATTATAAATATTATTTTAAATTTATCAGATATATATAAGCCTACAATTTTCTGTTGGTGTTATCGATTGAAACTTTTCTTTCGGATACCACAGAAATTAAATGAACAAACAGTTCAATTTGTATGACCCACCGTCCGGACATTAAGGCCACACACTTCACTGTCAGCGAACTTTTCATCAATATATTTTTATTATCAATAGAAGAAGGACAAATATTAGTATAATAATATTTTGTGTCACATATTTGTAACATGTAATTAAATAAACTCCCAAATTGGTCAGAAAATACAAACAAAATATTATTTAATTATTTTGATATTTACAAAAATAATAACAAATCCCTTTAGTATTTTACTGACAAGTTGGTGAAAAATGTATTAATCACTTTGTCTGGATTTTACGTAATTGGCATTGACAAGAAAAATACATGTAGGGCCTATATATACAACATAAAAGATCGGTTATAGATTGTAAATATTTTGAAATAATAATAACCACTTCGGTGGCTGTGTGATCTAAGGCGTAACTCTCGAAATAGACTAGGTTGCTGATGATAGGGAGATTGGGTTTCGATCCTGGTCGGGTTTACTGAATTAATTTCCACTTCCCCTCCACGAAAGTTCAGATACACTTCTTATAAATTCAACCTTATTAATCCCGAACTCATTTAGAGTAATTAGTATGTAAGTGCATATTCCGAACGGGTAGTAAGACATGGTGCTAACAAAAAATATAGATTAATACTAGCTGACCCGGCAAACGTAATTTTTAAGTAATTTATAGTTATTAATAAAATAGGAATGATTAATAGTTAATATGAGAGTTACACTGAGATAGCAAAATAATAATTGTCAACGTTACTACTACACTTGATGCATAAACAATAATGATGGCCGACAACTGTGTAGGGAGTGAGAGAAGTCTTATTGTGTGAGAGAAACAGGAGACCGGCTTCGTTCTCATCCCTACTCCGTGCTGTTTACTGGGTCAGAAGTGACACCTGTAGACAACTGGCGGGGATAACTAATTAAATGACGATTGATCAGTTATCGACCGGGGATGAAAAATGATTAAATTACTAAAATGGCTATTAAAAAATAGGGGTTGGTGATAAAAGGGTAAAAATTTAGGGTTGTATGTATTTTTTAATGCGACATAATAAAAAAATAAAGATATTAAAAAAATGTCTAAAAATTATAGAAAAATGTTAAGGGTGGACAACCCTTATCACTAAGGGGTATGAAAAATAGATGTTGGCCGATTCTCAGACCTACTCAATATGCTCACAAAATTTCATGAGAATCGGTCAAGCCGTTTCGGAGGAGTACGGGAACGAACATTGTGCCACGAGAATTTTATATATAAGAAGAGTAAGGATAATAATATTACTAATTTGAATTATAATTATTATTATTATGATAATCTAATAATTATGATTTTGATACAAACACATACTTATCGGTGGGAACGGTATTTAGCTGTCTAGCTCATTTAATTTGGTTTTGGGGTGAAAGGGAGGTTGGGGATCCAATCCTGACCGGGTGGGCTGAGTTTTTTTCCAAATAAAATTTCCTACTATTCTTCCAAACAAATGCGAGTATATTTCATCTACATTTTACCTTTCCTAATCCCTAAAATATCAGCGTTAATAAACATATATGCGTGACACCCGCGAGACTAGCAGGACGTGGCGGGGAAAAAAAATTAATTACCACACCATCATTACGTCATCACTTACGTGGGAAGTGCTGGCCCCACTGCTGTACATGAGGAGCCCGTTAGGTTCGTTGGTTCGGATTTTGAACGAGATGGAGCTCGTCTTGGTCGACCCTAAAGATGGCAGCACCTGCAAGAACAAAATCAACCTATACATTTCTAGAGCAGCAAAGTCAACAGTCCTTTGTAATCAGCCTAGAAAAGAAATGCAACAGAAAGGTACTATTGTGACTTTCGAGAGAAACGTAATTCAATTAAATTTAAAAATAGAGATATTTCCTACTTCATAAAATTGCTTTAAAAGTTCACTTGAAAAAGCAATGAAGCAACCAATATCAAACTAATTAAATGGCAGTTTATATACCTCACGCATAGATTACTTTTAAAAAAATATACAAAACCACTCAAATATAATATTTTACCCGCTAGAAAAAACTAGAATCCCCGTTAAACGATATTTGTTGGTTAAAAAAAAAGTGTGTTATCTCGCACAGCAAAACGTGCTAATACTGAATTCTTGATCCAGCGCTGTACAAACTTGTTTTTGCCCTGTTCACACGGGCGATGCTACCATGTTTAATTAAGTACAAATCAATTACTATTACTGTGTGTATGAACTATTATTAAGTCTTGGTAGTTGCGTAGGTAATAATTTTTAGAAATGTTTAAGTACAGACGCATGCGCAGAAGAAATTCAAGTCGTCATATAATTATCAATTTAAACAGTGATTTTATTGTCTTTCAAATATAAGTAATATTTTTTTTAAATAACGTTTAAAGGGAAATGGTTTAAGTGAAAATAATATTATTTTTTATTGGTCACAATAACCATTCAAATAAACAAAAGATTAACACAATGATTTTGTGAATGCGCGTTGCAAATTTCATGGTGACCAATTAGCTGGTAATTTCGTGATGGTGGCTATCGTTACTTCACTACAAGTTTATTTACTGAATTAAGAACGAATACATTACTTGTATGTACGGGGACTTACATTTTAAATTGAAAACAAATCCTCTCTTATGAAGATGTCACCCATTGGTGCACCCAGAAATTAATTTGGGGAGGAGGAAGGGGGAATTGAGTATACATTGAGTTGAAGCTATTGTTTATATACTTTTAAGTTTTAACCAATTGGAAATTTTAAGATCATTTTTAACAGAAATAAAATTATTATCTTTAAACTATCATGTAATTAGCCGTCTCTTAAAATTATAGCTTATACATTTGACACATGTTTTGTTTTCAATAAATAATAATACAACATTTGGTTTGAAATGTATTTACATTATTTGAATTATTATTATTATTATCACCGCATCTTACTACCCGTTCGGGTTGTACGCACTTACGCTAATGTGTAATGGTAGGGTGATTGTGAGATGAAATGGAGGACCTACAGTTTAACGTGGAATCCGAACCACGGTGGAGGCCTGGCATTCCTCACATTCACAAGATGTTTTGTCAGAGGTGAAGGAAGGGTTTGGTAATCAGATAAATTTATGCCGGGACCAAGGATTGAACCCCGGCCGCCAGCATAGAAGTCTGACACCTTACCCCTAGACCACCAGGTCACCGACCACATTATTTGAAAATTGAGATCTTTGTAGATGAAGGGATGATAAAAAAAAATGACCCACTTGTTATTCCCTACCCCCACTTTTTGGGTGCATGTTGCATGGAACAAAGCTTGTCCTGCTAAACACTATATATATGGCAATACAGTGGATATTGTTTGGAAAAAAAAGTGTCCATTGATGACTTAAGAAAACGGTAGAAAGCATATCTTAGATAACAAAAACACTATTTTTATTTAACATTGATAGCATTTTGATAGTATTGCTCGGTATTGATACTATATATCAAAAGTGACAGCTACAGAGCACACGATTCGAGGTGTAAATAAGGCTTTATGGAAATATGACCGTATCAAGGGGTTTGTGTGTTTTAGAAGTTCAAACCTCCCCCAAAAGTTTTATTACCAGGGCCCAGATTTTGATTACTTAAAAATGACCTATACATTTACCTAAAACTTCCAAGCAAATAACTTAAAATTTTCAAAAAATAACCTAAAATTATGAACAAAGAGTCGTAATAAAAGCGCATGACTAAATCCAACACTCACTTTAAAAAACTAAAATATACATAAAAAAAATTACAATGAAAAGTTTTTAACAACTAAACTCTGGCATTCTGATGACTATAATATTGTTTTACAAATATTTGCTCCAGAAGTAAGCAAAAAGGATTTAAAGTTCATAGTCGATAAAATCTTCTCATTCCAACAGCTGTGTATTGAAAATATTCATGCATTTATAAAATATCAATGGTAGTATACTTATTCAACAGAGGAATGCCTAAAAATAGCTCAAAAATGCCTAAAATGAATCTAATACTCCGATAAATGCTTAAACATTAATATAAAATTACGTAAACCAAGAAATTAACAACTAAAAATCCAACATGGTAAAATATGACCAAAAAATGACCTATAAAATACACATTTCTACAACCAGGCGACCATGAATAGAGTTTATGTACTTATGAGCAATTAATGTGATGAATCAATAAAAAGATTACATTTCATCAAAATCTTGGCTACTATTATTACTTTATACAATTATGTACTCGGCTTAAACATCTGTAACCTCCTTCCTTGTACGACGTCTATTCTAGTCAGTTATTTATTTGAGGTATTTAACGTGAATTATCTAAACCGATTGATTATCTCCGTACATGACTTATAAACTAACCTAGATCTAGAACAGACGCGACACTCATCTGTCAGCCCCCGGCAGTTAATTTATTACTGTGAAAGGGAAAAACTACATTTCACCAATGATAAATTTTTCGGCCTTACCGGGAATCGTACCCAAGACCTTTAGCTCAGTAGACAGACACGATACCGACTAAGCTATGTTATCAGACTATTATTTCCAGAACAGAGCGTACCATGAATGCGCATTTTATTTGTTGCATATTTGATTGTTGAAAAAAATGTGAAACCTATTCAGTTCAGAAAACCTATAAATACCCAGTCAATTCTTTTCATAGCAAGTTTTTAATTAAAAACATGTCGAAATGTAATGAAGCCCCCCCCCTCCCCGCCTCACACCTCTCCCCGTGTGTTTTTATTGATTATAGCTGACGTTACAGGCTTGTCACAGCGACTAGGATGACACGTCAAAGAGAACAGGAAATATAATCTCTCAAACGTTCGAGCTTTTAGTTAGCTCTGTTGATATATTATGTGATCACATCAGTACTAGGCAATCCGCATCACCATATGTGTGTTCCCCTCATCCCTTACCCTTATTATCACAATACACTTTCATATGATGCTATCATATACCAGTCATGTTTACGTGCATACCAGTTTATAATAATGATTGTATATCCATTTAGTTTTAGATTGGGAAGTTAATGTTGGTAAGGCTGTAAGAAAAAAACAAACGTGTTTACAAAATAATTTCTTAAATCTTTATCTTTTATTCTTACATTCTTTAGAAAAGCTATTGAAAATTAAATCTAATGCAGTGTTTCCCAAACTGGTGTTTACGCAACTCTAGCGGTAAGTGATGTACCACTGGGTTTTTAATCATGAAATATGTTTTATTTAGCACCGCGTCTTAGTACCTGTTCAGCCAGTGGCGGCTCGTGTATAGGCACTGCGTAACTACAGCACCCCCTATTTCCACTTGATATTATCGATAACATTTAATATAATGAGTACTTTTATCTTTAATTCTTTCTTTATTTTTGTAGTACAATATATAATTCTTAAGCTTAGTGTCAGTATTTCAGTAGCCATCCCTCAGTTTTTGAAAAAAAAATTACAAAAATCTTTGTATGTAACTGTGCACTTCACAGTGCCAGCGACGTGGTGTTTGACTGTTGTGCACATGCGCACATAGGAAGGGGCTGGGGAGGAAGGTGGGACTGCCAGGAATAGAGAGCACTGTTGCTCTTGCAGTGTAGGCTCTGGCGTGATGGTGGAAGGATTTAGCTTTAATTATAAATTGTACCAACGGAAAAGTTGGCTTAGCGGCTGTGAAGTAAAAAAATGCACTGTTTTGCTTCCTGTGTTAGCAGCACCCCCACTAATTTTAGCTACGAGCTGCCACTGTGTTCAGATTATACGCATTTTTACTAATTACGCTAGTATGTTAGGGATGAAGAAGGTTGACTTCAGGGGAATTATACCAGCATTTGCGTGGAAAGGGAGTGGAAAACCATTTAGGAAATAACATCAGTACACCCAACCGGGATTTGAACCCCGATCTCCTTGTCATTGGCAGTATAGTTTAATACGAGGTTGATGCTTTAGACTATGCAGCCACTAAAGAAGATGAAAACGTTTGGATATTAGTTTGTCTAATAGACAAATTAACGTAAATTATGATGTAAAATAATGAATTTTAATAAGCCTTTATTTACTTCTATCGTAACTTTGTTTAACTTACCATTGGAGTTTTATTAAATTTAAATCTTCCATCTATATGCTACAAGATTTCAGATATTTCTTTTAATTTATTTTGTCTAGATCTGGAAGGGGTACGCGACTCGTGAAAGTGAGGGAAGCACTGATTTAAGGGAATAAGATAGTGAGGGGCTAGATCAACGATCAAGAAATTAAGAACTAAGACATGAATGTTTGTGGTTCACACACTAAATAAGTTTCATATTTAATTACTCACTATTGAAACAACATGGCAATAATTCTAGTTAATCATAAAAGCTGGTGGCAGATTATACTAACGGAGAGTTGTTGAATTTATAATATGTGTCAAGTCATTTTAATGCTATTATTAAAACATTTTAATTAAAGTTGATAAAGTTCAAACCAATCATATAAATCAATTAAAATACATCAACAAAATTAGAATGATGTGACATTAAATACAAAACAAGCCAAATTCCAATTAATGGCTTCTACAAACAATGTTCATAGTAAAAGGATTTCTTAAAATAAGAACATATATTTTTTCGGCCAACTTTGCTAATATTTTACTATAATAATAGTATTATTATTTTATAGCTATTCATAATATCGCTTTAAGCCTACATCTAGGATCATATAACTTGACGTAAGAATATGTGAAAATAGATCTAATACCTAATATTATATCTGCAAGCCTTCATACATTTTATTGAAATTTCTGATAGTTTAAAATAATCACTTTGAATTTAGCAGTAGTTAAGAATATACAGTATTTTTACTTCCAAAAATATCTTGTAGTTTATACCTCATAAACGAATCTTATTCGACTTATTATGAATCATTACATAATATAGTTTTGATTAATTTCTTGAGCACAGTTGCATAATTTAATATAATCACCCATTTATAAATATAATTAATTCTATATTTATTTTGTCTGGCTTTAAAAATGTCAAAATAGCACAAATTTAGTATAGTCAGGTTCAGCAACACCTCTAGATCAGTGGTACCCAAACTCTACTAGCTTACGACCAACTTAAATTCAGATACAAGTTTTGTGTTTTCTTTTATAAAATGACAAAAATATATTGTTTTTTAATAGACCTTACACACATTTAGTTTTGTATTTTTTTCATTCAAACATTGAAAGTATTAGTAAACTATATTAACATATATTATTAAGGGTATAATCATATTTTGTAGCTTGTCAGTTTGCATCATTGCAAGAAGATGATTAAATACACTATACATTTTGTTGATTGGATTCAGAAAGTGAATAGATCTTTGGATAAAACCAGGCCACTTCTAGTCTTAGAATTTTAATGCAAAATATGTTTATAAAGTCTATATACAAACACCAGTTATGAAAACAAACAGTCATTAAAATTTATCGTCGTGAAAGGCATAATATTTTCACTGCCTGGTTTGCTTGTATGAACACTCAGGCTGCACTTAAAAATAAAACAAATAAGAATAACCTGCTTCGAGAATAAATACATATTCCAACCCTCATTTGACAAAACGCGTTCTATCGAACAAATTAAATAACTAGTCACATACGTGACCCTCCAAAAATGTGACCCCGGCCCTCTGGTGGGGCGCAGACACAGTTTGGAAGCCTCTGCTCTAGAGTCTAGACTCTATGTCATCCCACAGTTGCCAACATTGAACTAAGACATTGTTTAGGACTGCTAGGGTACAAGCTTGTGCAGAGAATGTGTTCCCACTACCGTGCATAATACCTCGAGTGAAAGACTTATTACTCCTAGACTGCGCATAAAATCTCCATCCAGCAGAATTTACATGTACTGCAGACTACAGCACTTCCTTAAATGTGTCACGACCACAAAATGCTATTGGTCACATCCGATGCAGGGGCATGTTAAAGAGGGGAGGAGGAGGTGGCTACGCATGCGTTTCTAGTATTAGTAATAAGTCTGAGAAATGTAGTGACTCAAATGACATCACAACAACAAATATGTTAGTCGCAGCTAGAGCTGTGGCATACATGCGCAGTCTAGGAGAGTGGGTAATAGGTATATTTTACAAGTAGTTGGATACGTGCTAGGCCAGGTATCTCATTTGACACCAGATACATCTTTCACTAACATTCTAAATGCTAATGTTTTATTATATCATTCTCAATTTGTCTTCAATCCAATCAAAGTTACTAATCATTTGAAGAATAATTGATAAACTGGACCTGTGGGTAGAGTTCCTTGACCTTGATTCAAGATGCTGGAGATAGATGCTAAGTGACTGTATTGGGGATGATTTTTATAAAATGTGGTGTCTCAATCTTAATATATAACTTAAGTGAATATTGACTGAAGTTATTTATAAATTTGCCATCCTAATTCTGTTTCCTTATATTCTACAGGGATGTCGTGAAGTAACCAATACATTGGCACTTAAGTGTAGGTGTGGTAATGAAATAACAATACAAATAAACTATCTCAAGAACGAAACTGTCAGTTGGAATATCTATGAAACACGGAAGGTGGGTGGCAGTATTTCGGGTGCAAGTCCACAGAAACATACATACGTGTAAGATACACACAAGCAGGCAAGATATTCCGACAAAAACAAGCTCCACTCGATGATCCCGCGGGTATTTAACGTTATAGGGAGTGTTGGGGTTAAATGGAACTATTACGCTTATTATAAGTATGGACAATTTGATTGCTCTTCATTTTTTTTTTTTGTAAATTGTGATTTAATGATAACTATACTAGTCAATGAATTCACACGCCCAACACACATACTGTCTCAACCTATTAGTGAAGACACCCTGAGGACAGTGGAAATCTTGAACAGCCCAATGCACCAGGTCAAAAGCCCCAGGTTTGGTTCCAATGTCCAGGGGTAGTTACCATTTATATTTAATTAACATTTAAAAAAAACCTTGATTTGCTATTTCTGCCAGATAACCTTGATTGGGTACAATTTATTTAAAAATAATCACCATGCCACAGAAGTTTATTATCATTCATAGCAATTTTTTTTTGCTCTACAAGAAAATATTTGAGTACTTACACTTAGGTTTTTTTCCTTTTAAACTATGTACAGCCTTTAACCAAATCTTATTCCTAACACTTGGTTTCTGTGTTGAAAAGTTAGAAGCACTGTACTAAGTTGAGTTTGTGGGTTGACATAAACTTGTGCTTAGAAAGTGCACTTCAACCCTCATTCCCTTTTCCCTATTAACGTTTTCGTGAGCTTATAGGGAAGTGGTGGCTCGTGGGTTGTTGCTTAGATTGTACTAGTAAACTGTGTCCTCCGATTCGGTAACAAACTAGTCATTTAAAGCCATATATTCATATTAAATTAAGTGAAAAATGACAACCTGAGTTCAGGAATCGAACCCTTCACCTCTGACTTTACACGCAAATGATGCTTGACGAACAAGGATGGCTCAGTGGTAGGTCAATCTGATCCTGTGGCTAGCCATCACGTATCATCTCTGACATTTGTTTATGTTATTATTGCGTGTGTGGTTGGTCAAGTGAATAATGAGAGGGAGAGAACATTTTTCTAGCACAATCCCGCCTGGCAGCAATCCACGAGCCTCCCCTGCTCTAGGATATCAGCCATGGTCGGGGGCATTTGGACGTGGTACGTAGATCAAACCATGTCTGGAAGATCTGGGTTTAAATCCCGGCGAAGCTTGAAATATGACCCTAGGTGCTTGTACGTTAAGTGTCATTGATAAATTGGGAGCTTGCCTTAGTTCGGAATAGCCCACCCTGCGGTGCAGTCGTGTTCTAATGAAGTGGTGCAGTTGATGGTGGTATTCGAAGGTGCCCGAGACTCCATTTTATTGTAAACTGGAGGGATTGTTATATCTTTCTTCTACGTTGGGGACTTAAGCTGTTTCATAAAACTATAAATGAGGCGCCGAAGAACAAAAACTAGATATTGACAAGTTTGGTTGCACAGTTACGAGTTCCTGCCTGTCCATTAATCATGAGCGATTGACGTTCAATTCAAAAAGGATATCAATGATTCATTAAAGATATGGAAACTTGTTTGTTAAATTATTGATTGGACATTTTGTAAAAAAATTTTTTTTGCAATAAAGTCCCTCCTATTTTTGTTTTATAAGAAATGATATGACAGAAAGAAAATTAATATAGTACTTGCCTTGAAATACTATCGATAATTTAGCAATAGAAAAACTGGGATCAAGTTATTTTATTTCCTTTACAAATATATTATCTATTTCACTTTATTTAAAAATTATTTTTCACCCATACTGGCAGGTACGTGGACAAAGACATCACTCTCGTACTGGTGAATAGAGGATTGGGGTTTAGAATCCCAGTTGGGTTTACTGAGGGGATTTTTCCTAAATAGTTTCTCACTTTCTCTCTTCTAAATTCTACCTGTGCTCAACCCTAATGTCATTAGTGTTAATATACAAGTAACTTGTACGAGTAATCAGACTTGGAGAATGGGAAAATAACATCATTAGAATACATTTATTTCTAGGGATTTCTTAGGTGGATAAATGTCGTTCATTTTGTGAGAGTAGAAGTGGAATAGTATGTGTTTTTTTTAGAAAGAGCAAACCATCGTTTGGATTGGGACATGTCTACACCATCCCTATCCCAAAGTAAAGTGAACATTCGTCCCCGATTTTCGGGAACAGTCCATGAAATAGGGCTTATGTCCCCGAATGATTTTCTCTTCAATTTGTTGGATAAATTAATGCAATTTTAGATAAATGTGGATCTTTTATTCGGTGACAAACACGCTAAATAAAATTGGCAGTAATATTCACTTCTTCAAGATGTTTATTGGGATTTCAAAACTATGTTAAGACTCCCCTACGGTAAATAATATTTTTAATAAGCAAAAGTGTGACTTAAGTGACACATTGAAAGCTAAATTTCCATTTATACAACTGGTTAATTTAGAAGATACTGCTGTAGTAAAATATGTTATGTGAAGTTAGATAAATTTTGTTGGTGAGTGTTGGGAAGACTTTGATAACACATCTCCAAGAAAAACTTGACTATGGAGTGTATTATGTACGATATTAAAAAAATATATATAGTTATTTAGCAACATGTCTTAGTTCAACTTATACGCATATGTACTAATTATGCTAACGAGTCAAGGATGAGGAAGGTTGGATTTAGAAGAAGTGTACCCGCATTATCTTTGAGGCAGATTGGATATTTTTTTTTAGGAAAAACCAACCTCAGTACACTCGACAAGAATTATAGCCCCAATCTCCCTTGTATTGGCAGTCTAATCTATTGTGAGTGACGCCTTAGACCATGTGTTCATCAAAGCGGTTATATACGATTTAAATATGTCGGCTACTACCTTCACCAGTTACCATAAGTGATTTTTATTTGATTGTCCCCCGATAATACCAAGAAAAAAGTGGCCATTTTAGTTTATGGAGTCTCGGGCATCCTTTTAGAGACCAGTGTTAAGAATTCTGCTGCGTTCTTACCAAGAAAGAGTCTGTAGTTGTGAAGGAGGTCACCAGGTAGTGTTGCGCGCGTGCACCCTTGGGACAAACGAACATCGCAATCAGAAATACGCACTCAGGTGTAGTTTGGGTCTCATCACGACGAGTCAGCGTTAACATAGGATTAAATTGTGGAGTTGCAGAATACCGGCATTGTCGTGTCGTGGAGTGCTACCAGAGTAAGCAGATATTGTTAAAACTATACTTGTGATATGGTCTCACCCATTCGGCCCCTATTCGAACAATCAAAAAATGGTAGTACCCTCTCTTTATACCTCACACGGGCACGTATCTCCATTTATACCTAATCAATAATCGTTCTACCTGGATTTAAGAACATGATTATCACAGGTACGTTTGAAATTGAATTGATAATTTTTGTTCTTGGCAATATCGGACATTTTAAAATTAATTATGGAAGCCGGGAAGGTGGTTGCCATTTAAATTGTACTTATTATTCTTTATAGACATGTGTTTATATTCGTGTTACTGAAAAGTGACAATAAATTAGTTTTTTTAAATGGTGTGATCAATTTTTGGATAAAACTGCAAGTAAAGCTAGAGGAAAAAGTTAAAAATAGTTGGTATGAGTGAGGAACACTCATCACTTTTAGAAACCCACATAATTGAAACATTATCATTAAATTACCATACATTACCAATTGAATTAGTTTATTTAACAAATCGGGGACAAAATCGTTAGGGAATATTAGTCATGCTAGTTTTTATAGAATTGAAATTTTTGAGCCAAAATAAATCAACCATTTCTCCAGGAGAAACATAGAGCTTAGTTTTCTGCACATGCTAATATCAACAGATCTTGAATATCTGACAAGGGTGTCCTAGAAATTTGTCCAAACGTTTTAAATAAAAAGCAAAAGTTTTGACAAAATTCCAATACATCCTTGACACATATTCAAGAACTGTTGATATTAGCATTTGCAGTAAACTAAACTATAATAAACTAAACTCTATTTAGCTACTGGATAAATATTTAATTAATTATAATTTATTAATGCTATAAAAACTGTAAAATTACTCATGCTCCCTTCTGCCACGCCTTAAGGGATTGTACCTAAAAATTGAAGACAAACAGTCACCTTAGTTTAGACCAACTTTGCCTACCCCGGTAACACTCCACGCCACGCCACTGGGAGTACGTTTATACTGCGGATATTTACGCACACTTTATTAACTATTAGCGGTAGCAAGCTTACCTTATTTGGTTCCACTATGGTGTATATTTTAAAAGAGGGTTATACTATGGTGTAATCAGTTCAGGTAAGACTGCTTGATTTAAGTTTAACGTAATGTACACTTTCTGAACCAATGTATTAGTATATCAGCACACGCCTTACAAACTAGATTAACTCTAGAACAGACACACTACCCAGTGCCCAGATAAGTAAATTCATCAGTGTGAATGAGGAACGTTCCAATTGCCCTATTCATAGGGCTTTTGGCCATGAAGATGTTCGAACCCAGGACCCTTAGCTTAGAAGACAGATGCACCACTGACTGAGCGAATTATTCAGATTACAGTAGATGTCACGAACTTGTGGTCAATGTAAGAATAAAATCCATTCACAGTTGTTCCTAGGCATCAGACTGAAGAATCATTTGCAGGTTGTGAAAACGTGTGTGATTTTCCCAGGTTATCCACTCACATTAACTTTACATCTTGACGAATTTCATTTTAAAAGTGTCTTTTAAACACATCTAACTGACGTAAAAACTGTTGCCTAGAATACCATTTTATAGATATTTAATGCTTCATCAAAACTATTAATCTCAAGGATAATTTTATTTCAGATTTTTAATTATTAATTTTTAAAAACATTTAATTGATATCAGTGGTGAATGGGAGCTGTGACAATGTTAATGCAAGATACTTAGTTTTATATCCACTATCTATACTTTATCCTGCATGCATGTGTGTATCGTCACAGCAAAATTATTATTATTAGCACCGCGTCTTACTACCCGTTCGGGTTATACGCACTTACGCTAATGTGTAATGGTAGGGGGATTGTGAGATGAAATGGAGGACCTACAGTTTAACGTGGAATCCGAACCACGGTGGAGGCATGGCATTCCCCACATTCACAAGTTGTGATTAATACACGACTTGTCAGAGGTGAAGGAAGGGTTTGGTAATCAGAAAAATCTGTGCCGGGCCCGAGGATTGAACGCCGGACCTCCAGCAGAGAAGTCTGACACCTTACCCCTAGACCACCAGGTCACCATCGCAGCAAAAAAATGAAAGGTATCACAGCTCAAAATAGATTGTACGGTTTACCTTAAATATTTTCCTGCTCTTTTACTTAAAAATGGAGCCTTTTATTTATAGATCAAAAATTAGGTGGTGCCTTTCATGTCCTCATGTAGGGAAAAAACTATTTATAAAATAATAAAAGAAAAAAGAATCCCAACATGATTATGGCAGTTATTAATTAAAATAAATTGAATATTTGAAACCAAACAGTAGGGCCTACACAGTATAAATGTATATCAATAAACTTACTGCTCAAACGGATGCATTTAGTAGACAAGGCAATATCTCCCTAAGAGCGATTGTAGAGTAAGTGACATTCAATAATATCTATTGTTACAGAAACACAAAAGAAAGAAAAACATTTCACCAAAATAATACACACTATTACTGAAACATTAAAACGATCAAGTAAAAATAGGAACATCATTGTACACAACAATATGTTAGATGTTGTTTATTTTAATAGTTCCATATCGATATATTTGTAAATATCGACACTAGCAAAAAGATACAGTTTTTCTATATATTTTGTATGTTTCGAGAGCTTGTCTCCCTTTCCTGGCACCCAATTTTGTAATATTTAGTTTATGTACTTTTCTGATTATTTAGGGTGTATTAGTTCTTGTAAATTTTCGGCTCCTGGATTCCCAAGACGCCATTTTAAAAATATATAAATATTTTTGTTTATAATTAGGAGATTATTGGTTGTGTAAGGGACATCTTTCTGACAAAGGTTTTGTATCTTTAATAGCCCTACAACTTGAAAAGATAGTTTTTTTTTCTATCCCAACGAGCTATGGAGAAGTCTCAAACGTGGAGATATTCGCATTTGTAAAGTATCCTCTAAGTTATTTTCTTGAAAAATCAAGATATAACTTTATTTTTTACAATTTTAAAATGTGCACATATAAGAATTTTAATCAAAATCGTTAAAGCTAATACTGAGAAAATTGATAATTTTCTTATAACCCTTAAGTAATCTACCCTTAATTGTAGAGGTAGAGCGATAATTTCAAAAACCCATCAGGGGAACCTTATAAAACACAAGATACCAAGTTTGAGCCCGATAGATAAAATGGCCTTAGCTCTAGGCCAACGAACAGAAGAACGACGATATTTCGAAAACTACTTTTCGGGTCACGGGGTCATGAAACGTCGACATCAATTAAAATATCTATTTCGATTTTATTTTAGAATCACAAAACCCTCTCTTTCCTAAGGGCTGGGAGAAAGTAAAAATAACCTAGCAACATATGTATTTGTTAGAAAAAAACATCAACCAAGCAACTTAGACTTTGATGAATAAAACAATAAACCTGTCAACTAATACATTGGTTAATAAAAAAATAAACTTAGAAGCCGATGTATTGTCTAATAAAACACTTAACTAAGCAATAATTAATAAATGAATAAACATCAGTTGATAAAACCATAAAATATTATCTAGAAATCAATTCATTTGTTACTAAAACAATTAACTTAGAAGCCGATGTACTCTTTAATAAAACACTAAACCAAGCAATAATTAATTAATAAATTAATAAACATTGATTTATGAAACCATAAAATATTATCTAGAAATCAATTCATTTGTTACTAAAACAATTAACTTAGAAGCCGATGTGCTCTCTAATAAAACTCTAAACCAAGCAATAATTAATTAATAAATGAATAAACATTGATTGATGAAACCATAAAATATAATCTAGGAATCAATTCATTGGTTACTAAAACAATCAACCTAGAAGCCGATATATTTTCTAATAAAACACTAAGCATAGCTATCAATACATTGGCTAGTGTACTTGGCAGAATGTTATTATGCCGATAGTAAAGGTTGAATAATAACGCTTATCTACGGCACATAAATTAAATTGGATTACCGACAGTGTAGGGTAACAAATCTCTTACTGAGGAACCTTAATCCGTTCAAACATATTGTAATTATTTTGTAATAGAGATGAACAGTTCATAAAATTGTAGGGGTGTACGAAGGCTAATTTTTAAATGTGAAGCGAAGCTTAAAACATGCGTAGAAAAATCTAAAATAAGGTTTTTGTGGTTGTAAAATATTAGAGATAGATAATAGATAAAGAGATAGGCTTAGATAAAACACCACTATATTATTTTATACTGACACTTGCAGAAGTACCCAGCTTTGCCTGGGGTAGCCAGCCATGCATTGCATGCATGGCTATCCCAGGTAACGCATTTCCTTGCTTCAAACAAATAGAAAAAAATCTCTTCATTTTATTTCTTCCTACCCATTTTTTGTAATTCCAGCTTTGGAGTATATAATGTTTGTACACAGGGTCTACTAATTTTAAAATTTAAGGCCCCTGGGTGCGATAGATATTTCGAATTGCTCATGACATATAGACTATCTCTTAAATTTATTAATATAAATATCTAAATGTATCCATGTTTACGTTACATATGTAATTTAATCACCAGTTAGGGTTATGCTACCGTTTATTAACTGACATAGAAGTGATTATGTTGACATCTGTCGTGTTTAGCGAGATATTAAAAATGTTGTTTATAAAATATCGAAGTTTTCTTCTTCCTTCAAAATGTTTTGAAAATTCGAAGATTTATTGTGGTTATCGAAGTTGAATTGACTTCAAATTTCGAACCTTCGCACACCTTTATAAAATAGTATAACAGTTTGTATCAAACTATTTAACCTAAGAATCAAACGTTATCGAAACACAATGAGTGGCCACTGACCGGAAGCTTTTAATAGAGCTGTAGTAAATCCAATTAAAAAATGCTAAACCATTCACGTGTATTGTGAACACAAAATAAACACCTAATATATATAAAATTCAACGCACCGTAACCATGGTGTTCATTCTGGTAAATTAGTTTGATTAATTATACATGCCATCAACTATATTAGTTGTGTTTTATAATTATGGTGTAATAGTTAAACAGGGTAATTTTAATAAAAGCCGTTTTGTGAAATTCCTCCCTCAACCTCATCTGCAGAGACCCTGAAGCTAAAGGTTATAATAATTCGGCTTGGAAAACCACTAATATGTTGCAAGAATGGCATCTGCCAATATCGCCAGTCACGGGGGAGTCACCTTTTAATCCTCGCGATCATAGACGCATAGTAGCACCCTTTATCCTACTAGGGATCATAGACTCATAGTAGCACCATTTATCCTCCTAGCAACATATATCACCATGACAAATAATTGGTGTTATACATAATTGAATAAATGAAGGTTACGTTTACGTTTACGTGAGATGTTAAAACTCAAAGTGTCTACACACAAAATGGACAAGTCATATTGGTAAAAATTCTTTACTGGTAAAACTAACTCGCATCAGTGTTAACGTGTTCAAAATATTTCTATTTCTTCTAGTCCAGTTTACTAGCCAGGTGTGCTGAAATAATTTTGTTCCTAAATGGCTTCCCCCTCCTACTCTTAAATAATACCTTGTTTGTGTAACTATGGCGATCAGGGTTGGACTGGACTCTTCAAAAGGGCGCAGACCTTGGATTTCCAGAGGGCGTAAGATATCATTACGAACTCAAAAATGTTTACCTTTATATTGTAAAATAACTATGGGAGTGCTGGTAGATCCCAATAATATTGATTAATAATAAATATTATTGGCTATTGCAAGGACTTCCGAAATAAAATTCTTTTTCTTTTCCTTAAGTGACTCAAGGAATTGTTGAATATTCCGAGTTTCATAAAGAAACATTCAAGGGATGAGTGAGTTTTATTTCACAATACATTTAAGGAACAAATTGTTATTAAATATATTAAACTATGTTCATGGCAAAGATCTTCGGATTATTTAGATACAACCTGTCTCAACAACATCCGTCCTGAGCAAACTGGCTTTATCTCTGAGAAAAGTAAGGGTAGACACCACACCCCCAATCACTTCAACTAAACCTGACATGTATCAGCGCTTCAAACAACACAACCTCACATTTCAAAATAGATTCTCATTTTCACGCCAAACTTACAAAAAATTAAATTTATAGATTATTAAATTAATTTAACTTTACATATCCAAATTATAATCAGTTCTATTATAAATCCCACTTAAAATATAATAATACGTTTGATGTTATTACTAGTAAAATAAAAGTTCATTATAGAAATGGAAAAGTATGAGAGAGAGAGAGAGAACGTTTTGATCCCAACATTTCTCAGGGAGGGGAATATGTTACGAACCCATTAGGGTTTTGTGTGTACAAACTTGAAGGCCTACGTAACTAAACAATAGTTTTTGTTGTCTGGTAACTTAAATTTTCTTAATTCTTACCACAGAAACGAAAAATTACTCAAGAGCTTAAAAATTACACACTTATAAAATGAACACCAAACGCTATCATTCAAGGCGTGAACATAATTAAACAGCTGATTTACACCACTCCAATTGGAGCCACGCGACAAGGCCAAACGGATCATTAAAGAGGTGTTCCTTCTCTCCCGCTGTCGCCGGGCGCCAATCACCTCTTGTTACTGAACATCCCCTACCCCTAAATCTGTACTCACTTAAATTTAATTTTGCCTTCATAGTTCCATCTTGTCTTGATTATTCGAATCTTATTTAAAATTTAAATAGCTTATTTTGATCATGGCATTTTTTTCACCAGGAGGGAGGGGGATTCTGTGCCAAGGGCACCAATTCAAGAAACTTGAGGACGCACCGGGACCTTTTTTTTTAGTAGTTTATAGTTTGGTTTACCTTCTTTGGGGGTCGCATGGACCAAACCACTATTCTCGCAATATACTAGACTGCCAAAGACGGGAAAATTAATGTTCGATCCCGGTCGGGTGTACTGAGGGTTCTATTTCCTAAATGGTTTTCCCCTCTACCTCCACATAAATGCGAACACACTTCCTCTAATTTCAACCTACCTAATACCTAGCACATTAATGTAATTAGTACATAGGTGTATAACTCAAACGGGACGTTTGACGAGGTGCCAAAAATAAAGTTTAGTTTGTTTTCTTCTCAATGCCTACTGCGATGAGAATTTACAAATACAATTATTACTCCCATAATACTGAGGACCCGTATTTCACTAGGGTTTTGACGTCATTTGAGCCGTTGTAGACTTTTACAACTATAGGCAGCACTTGGATAGTCAGGCCCCCATGTGTTGGACTCAAATCAATATCTATCAATGCTATTGACGTCACTAAAGGCATGGGCTTCATAGCGTGTTGTTCATGTCAACCATAGATTGTATTCCCCGGTCGAGATGTAATAAGACTATTAATCTACTTCTTGTGCTTTGGTTCCGTTTCGTTGTGTTATTTGTCGTAACCATGATTCATTACAAACGTGTCATTCCTCCATTACACAATCTAGTGTCACATCTTTGTAAGCAGACACATCACAGATATTATGATGCATCTGTTCCATTGCGTTTTGAATGATTTATCTATATTTCTAGTGCGCAGTTATTGTATAGTCGTCTACATAATAAATATTCACAGGCTCCATAAAATATATTTATGTTTTCATAAACATTTTATGAGCTTTAGACCTTTCTTTACAGCTAGATTTTATGAGATACATTTTTCAAACACATTTTATGAGTTATACTTTACATAGAGATTTGACAAGCTGTAGGCAATTTCACATATGCAATTTCCAGACTCATCTGATAAGCCGCAATTTTAAGAAATATTTTTAATGAGCTGTACTTTTCAAACACATTTGAAGATCTGTACTTTACACAAACATTTCATGAGTTGTCCTTTATAGAAAGATCTGACCCTCGTTATAGTAAGTACCAGTTATTAAAAACCTTTGTAGGGAAGCGTGGTGTGAAAATGTAAAATGATGCTTCATATTTGTATTTTTTTAAACAAATAACATCTTAACACGGGAATCAAACTACTCGAGTTCATTGACCAAGCAGGTGATCTTGATCTCGGGTTATTTCTTAGAAATTAAATTAGATTCATATGGACGTGTTAAAGTCATCTACTTATAGAAATTCTATAGGTTTTGATATTTTACTCTAATTTCTTTCTAAAGTATATTGATTTCATCGCTAGCAAAGTCACGGACAGCCGCCTTTAAGTTGTTAGATTTGTATAGATATTTACGGCCAAAGTAGATTTGTCTTGGAAACCCGTTTGCTATTTACCATCCGCTTGATAGTAAAGCCTCAGCATTTTGTAACATTTTTCTAAATCATACTTTTAATATTTTGGTTTGAACAGTAGCAGTAAGAAATATTTTTCAAATTTTGTTTCCAGTGTAAGGAGAGCTGGTAAACACCATACTTTATGAATTTTTCTCCCCCGCTCCGTCACAATTTGACCAATCAGACAAAGGTTCTACTACACATACCGCACATGGAAATGTACTACCATTGATATCTGATTTATTAATGTTCTATTGAGTCACGGGTACATATTACACGTACACTCACAGAGGTAGAAATAAACCATACCTTGCTATACCTCTCTTTATTATCCATGCTATGTAAACTAAGGTGACCTGGTGGTCTAGGGGTAAGGTGTCAGAATTCTGTGATTGGGGTCCGGGGTTCAATCCTCGGTCCCGGCACAAATTTATCTGATAGACAAACCCTTCCTTTACCTATGACAAGACGTGTATTAATCACAGCTTGTGAATGTGTGGAATGACAGGTCTCCACCGTGGTTCGGATCCCACGTTAAACTAATAGGTCCTCCATTTCATCTCACAATCATCCTACTATTACACATTAGCGTAAGTGCGTATAACCCGAATGGGTAGTAAGATGTGGTGCTAGTAATAATAATAATAATAATAATAATAATAACCCGCCTCGGTGGCGTAGTTGGCTAACGCGCTTGTCGTGTTGAGCTCAACTGCTGAGGACGGGGAGATCAAGGTTCGGATCTAGGGGGGTTGTTCCTAAATGGTTTTCCACTCTCCCTCCAATAAAATGCGGGTTCACTTCCTCTATATCAACCTTCCCAATTCCTAATCCATTAGAGTAATTAATACTTAAAGCATATAACCCGAACGGGTAGTAAGACGCGGTGCTAAATATTATATATAATAATAACATGCAAACTGAATGGTGTAGGTATGCTTTGGATGTGACAAGGAGATAGATATGGTTTATTTCAACCTCTGTAAATCCCTGAAAGGTACCAATCTTACCTTGATAGATTACACTATGACCCTATATTATAAGCTATGCCACAGTGGAATGGTGGAATATAAGATTGCTACTTTACAGACTAAAAGAAGCATACATTTTGTTTACCCTGAAAGGTACCAGTTTTACCTTGACGGATTATACTATGATCCTATCTTATAAGCTAACCATAGCGGACACATTTAAGGTATGTTTGCTAACTTTCAGGTTAAACAAAGAGTACAGTTTAAGCTATGTCTTCTTATTATAGCAACACTACATGCAATGCCACTGCTTCCATTCAAGCCCGTTAAGTATAATTAATTTTCACGTAGTAGGCCTACCTACAATTTTGTTGGATATGGTGAGATTTTTTTTAGATTATTATTATTATTATTATTAGCACCGCTTCTTACTACCCGTTCAGGCTATACGCACTTACGCTAATGTGTAATGGTAGGGTGATTGTGATATGAAATGGAGGACCTACAGTTTAACGTGGAATCCGAAACCACGGTGGAGGCCTAGCATTCCACACATTCACAAGCTGTGATTAATACACGTCTTGTCATAGGTAAAGTAAAGGTTTGGCAATCAGATAAATCTGTGTGTTTTTTAGATCAAATTGGGGTGAAAATGTGGATTAGAAAATCTAACCCACTTAAAATGAAAGTGTAACCCTCACCTAAAAACCCAACTTTATTTACCAAAAACAACTCAATATAGTCGTTTTCATTCTCATCGGTTGGTATGCGCTCTAATCGTCAAGTTCATCTGGTTTACCGGTAGTTGGGAGGTCCAAGATCGAATCCCGGTTGGATGTACTGAGAATAGCTTTCCTCACTACCTCATTCCACCACGAAAATGTGAGTGGATTTATTTTAAATTTGACCTTCCTCATATCCACCTCATCAGTGTAAGTTAATGTGTAAGATTAAAATGTCGTTCCCACCGTTCAACTTGGTATGATACCACTATGTATATTATCCTTGGACGGACCAAACCTTCAAGGAACACTCAAGGGTCTAGCTATAATACGTCTATGAGAATACCGACCCTAAAATTGGGTCGGTCAACCAGCGCGAGAGTGATCGATCGATCCGCCGTGATCGGACGGTGTTTTAATATGGGTACTTGGGAACAATCGCGCAATAATAATACGCCTTGTGATGGGACACCGCTGTCAATCAGACCCGCCTTTTGAATGGGGAACAGACCTTTGTCCCTTGATGGATGTGTCAGTTACAACCAGTGTTTGAGGAAGGCGAACAGTTGTTTGTTGGAGGGAAGAGAGGCGTTATTTCCACGTTGGTTGGATATATCTACCGCCGGAAAAAAGAGGCATGGCCAAAGTATATTATTACCTTGAATGATTGTGGGACTTATATTTACATCTTGGGGCATACATAGAAATATAAATGAATCTCGGGAGTTGTGACCCCACTTCTAGTCGTGTGAGACTGGGAGGGGTGGCCAGACAGCGGGGGATGCCGGCCATACAGGCCGAATTCAACAGAAGTGCGCGGGTCGCCCGGTGAAGGAACGGGCACCCACAAAGAAGACGCCGACTAGGCGAAATGTGCCACGCGGTGGGGCCACTATACCCCACCGCCATATGGGATTTGCGCCCTATTTAGGGGATATGAATAACTTTTTTAATTTTTTTCGACGTATTGATAAATTAAAGAACCCTTATGGGTTGGAGATTATTATTATTTCATTTATGTATTTTTTGTAAGAATGTTTGTAAATAGCTATTAAGAAGATAAAATAAAACACTAAAGAAAAGAAATATAAATCAATGAGTTTGCTTACTTCGAGATTTCAAAGTTATCTTACGATGTGGGCTGCATCTTAACTTGACGCACCTAGGGAGTTTAAGCACGTGCACACTTATATGTCAATGTGCAATATAGAAAGAGAGGTAAAGAAATGAGTAGTATATCCCGCGGGGCTTCAAGTCTTCATGCTGGTAATACTTCCTTCCATCCTCTGACGAGTTTACAGAGTCATTATACTATTTGATCTCGGGTGGATTGACTTGCTTTTTAAATATACCTTTATCTTGTTTACTATTATAGATAGATAATTTACTTCTATGGATTTTTTTAAATATACATCCTGGCAGGAAGATTCCCACAAGACATTTTTGAGACTGAACCACTTAGTCGGAGCTGTAGATGATAGCACGTGCACACTTATATGTCAATGTGCAATATAGAAAGAGAGGTAAAGAAATGAGTAGTATATCCCGCGGGGCTTCAAGTCGTCATGCTGGTAATACTTCCTTCCATCCTCTGACGAGTTTACAGAGTCACTATACTATTTGATCTCGGGTAAATCGACTTGCTTTTTAAATTTACCTTTATCTTGTTTACTATTCTAAATAGATAATTTGCTTCTATGGATTTTTTTTAATCTACATCCTGGCAGGAAGATTCCCACAAGACATTTTTGAGACTGAACCACTTAGTCTGAGCTGTAGATGATTTATAAAAAAAAAGTTGACAAAAAATACTTCAAGATCAAAAACATAATTTTGTGAAAATATAATACTATTTTTAGAATTATATATAGATATATGGTTTTTGTTTCAATGTTATACGTTTAAAACTCACTGAATGAAATGTAAAAAACACTAACATGGGAAAACCTGTCTTGGGTTACCATGACGTCACATGTAGGCAACGTCTTCAAGAGTCCGTTCAACCCTCCAGATAACTACCATCTTTAGGTCCGTTTACAATATGTTACAACAAATACTGTATATCAATTTATTTTTTCTTCATTAACTTAAGGTATTTAACGTGCATTTTCTGAACTGACTCATTATATCAGTGTACGACTTATTAATTAACTTAAATGTATAACACAAATACAACATTTGGCCCCAAGCGGTAATCCATCACTGTAAAAGGGGAAACCTACATTTCACCAAAGATATTTTATTTAGCCATGTCAGGAATCGAACCTGGGACCTTTAGTTCAATAGACAGACACGCTAACAAATGAGATAAGGGGTCAGACCTAAGCAATGTCAATTTGTAACGTGTTACATTTGAGTGTTGTATAACATTTGTTATACAACAGTGACAAAAACGACTCAAGAGCTGTATAACAAATTATAACATGTTTTAATAGTTTGCACAATGTCGTCTTCTAAGGGTATTCGTTTTGCGGCCATGGTTTGTGTAATGTTAAAAAAAAAGGGGCGAAAAGACGCTTTTGGATTCGACCATATCTACTCGCGAGAACTAAATATTGTGCGAGTGAACTTTTGACTGGTCTTCAACGTGATGACCATGACCTATTAGCTGGGGAACTCAGAATTGACGGCGGTATAGGAACTTTGTTCGGATGACCAGACAGGACTTTCTGTTTATCGTCACGTCTTACTATCTGTCCGGGCTATACGCTTATGTACTAATTGTGATAATACTTTTTAAAGATAAGGAAGAGTATATTCATAGGAAGTGTACACACGCATTTTTGTGGAGGGAGAGTGAAAAAACATTTCTCAAAAACTACCCTCAGAACTCTCGACCGGGATTCGAACCTCGATCCCCCCATAATAGGCAGTCTAGTCTACTGTGAGAGTTGCACCTTAGATCACGAGGTCACTGCCAGGACTTTGAGTATGTAATTAATTTGTTTAGTAATCGAGTAGATATAGAAAACTGAGAATTTAGCTTCCGCTGCGAGGTGGAGGAAACAGTAGCCAACTTGCTATATAGTGTGAACAATCCTGTAACGACGCACAATGTTGGAAAACAAACGTTATTTATAGTTCTTTGATATTTATCGACAATGGACGGGAAATGTATGACATGCTATAAAACATTAAAAATGTTAAAAAAACAAACATCAACGTATTTTAACATTGTTCATTTTATTTTCAAACAAGTTGTAAAACATAACTATGAAACACAATGTTTTAAAACTTGTAACGTAGTGTAAATGGACCTTAAAGGTAGATATTAAGTCTCTAATCAGATATTACATCGTTGGGCGGTTTTCTTAACTTTATTTTAGAAAATAGTTGGATTGAAACAAATGGTGGAATCATTTTACCATATTTTGCTAGATGCAACAAAATTTGTAAATAGTGATTTAAAATTATAGACAAACACTAATCTTATCTAAACTTAGCTGTTGTTAGGTGAAAAACACACTCCGTTAAGTTTTCAGGTTTGAGCCTATCGCGTACCTAATATACCGACTAATAAGACTTGGGATACGTGCTTAAGATTGGGAGGAAGAAAACACGAGCTGAGACCATTACATATTTATTCAAAATAAATCAAATATTATCTCGGTAGATACGTTTAGTTTAGTTTTTAATTTATACTAATCTTGACTGTTCTTGAATATTTGTCACGAACAAGGTGGCATTTGAACATCAACTTTTTAGAATAATAAATTTTGTGATATTCAAATTTCGTGATTCCCACGACACATATTCAAGAAATGTTAAGATTAAAGTATAAAATTGATCTAAGCGTATTTACTAAAGCAATATTTTATTAATTTAGGTCAAATGTTTTGTTTTAAAAACTGTTTCTCCACGGATCTGACTAAAATTTGAGTTTTTGCTCGACCTGCACCTGTAGGCACATAATATAGATGTCAGTTTCATCTGCCCTTTATTGAGCGGGATGGGAACGTTGTCAGGGTGAAAATCTTGGCTTAGTATACTGAGATGATTTTTCCTATTAATGGTTCCCCATCCTTCCTTCACGTGAATGCAGAATAGTTTACTCAAAATTGTACCTTTCTTCATCCTTGATCGCATCAGTGCAGTGTTTACTAACACGGGGGTCACGTCCGATGTTTATGGTGGGGTCGTAATAATTGTTGAGGTTTTATATTTATTTGAAGTGTTCAACGTGCACTTTCTGAAATGACTGATTAGATCAGCACACGAGAATTTCTATGCGTGAGCCTGAAAGGAACTACCCATTTTGCTGGAAAAGGTCTTTTCAAATACATTCTAGAGTTCTTTTACACACCACAATTGACATGGGACCAACGACTTTACTTTCTCTCCCTGAGGAAGTTGTGCTACGGATTTTTATCGCTCAAGAAAAATCCTGCTGTGTTTGAACTAAGACAAGCACTTTACCCCACGACCACCGAGCTGATCTGTTGAGTTTATAGTTTTATGTTTATTTTTTAAAGTCATTATAATGATTACAGGAAGGTGCTAAATTAAAATATAAACGCATGCGGTTAAAGTAATAAAAACTGCTGAGTTACTGTTTAGGTTCCTTTTGGCTACTCAACTCTAGCAGTTGCTAAATGGATTAGTTAACCATAGCAATCTCATGTTTAGGTGAGTGGCACTGCTACCATAGCTTTCAAAATACACACTGGGCTCGTTTATTCTCGTTTGATACATTTTAATCACATTATTAGAGTCATTATAATTCGTATAAGCTATTTATAATAATTAAATCAAGCAAGCAGTCTTAACTTCACACTAGTTTGATTTGTCGGTGATTAGGGGAGGATCCAATCTCAGGCTGGGGGTACTTACTGGAATGATTTTTCCAAATCGTTTTTCTCCTTCTCCCTCCACACAAATAAATATATATTTCCTCTAAATTCTAACTATCACACAAGTGTAGATTTGCGTGAAGAGAGAAAGTAGAAAACTAGATAATAAAAATACAACCTCAGTACACCCGGCCTGGCTTCAAACCCCAATTTCTCCATCACGAACAGAATATCAAATTAGATTAACTTGACGTTAAGTCCGCGTGTCCAACAACATGAATCTCAGAGAAAAGAATGTAATGTAAATTATTTTTATTTCACGTACACAGTGACCATTATGTTTGCCACCAGGATGTAATTATTCACACCTAGCTTAAAATAAATGTAAGCTTTTATAAGCAAGATTATTCGGCCCATTTACATTTGAAAGCAAGAACCTTATCATAGAAATATGCTCGTTTTTTATAACTTTAACTCTCCCCTCCCCCTCCCAATTAATTTTACTCCCTTGTCCATTTAAACCTTGGCAGAGGTATTGACAGAACAAAGTGACATCGCTGCATGGCAGATATTGGACAGGTATTTCCTGATGTATAGAGGTTACTAAAAAAACTCGGGTAAAAGAACAAAGCACAGAGTTTGTAAAATTGCCCCTTTCCCTCTCCTCTGCAACCCCTATCTACCCCCACCGATTGCGGTGATCGGGAGCTATTTTGTTTCGACGTTTCGTGATTAGAATTGATATTCGCTTCGTGCCGGGTGGGAATGTGGGATCAGAGGAGAACAGTGGGGAGATAGAGGTGACTAAATAAGGTGAGAGAGAAAGAGAGGAACCAATGGGAGAGTCCAAAGAGGAACAGTTCGATCGGGTGTTGTCAGCGTCCATCTGTAAAAGCAACGGCAGCCCTTTGTACTAGTTAACGTTTGACATTTGACTTTTTAGGACTCGTGTACGAAGCAGTTTAAGGTGGGAAGGAAGAGATAGTGAGTTAAGGTGGGAGTGTAGGTGACATGAGAAAAGAGCAGTATTTTTTTTGCAGTTTTTATAGCAAACCATATTTTTGGCTAAGATAAATAACATATTGCTTCAGTACAAACATTGAGTTTAATTTTCTTCGCATGATAATATAAACTGTTATGAACTTGGCGGCATTAGATGATAAACTTTTTAAATGAAGAAACCCGCCTCGGTGGCGTAGTTGGCTAACGCGCTAGTCGTGTTGAGCCCGACTGCTGAGGACGGGGAGATCGAGGTTCGAATCTCGATTGGGTGAACTGGAGGTGGTTTTTCCTAAATAGTTTTCCACTCTCCCTCCACGTGAATGCGGGTTCACTTCCTCTAAATCAACCTTCCCAATTCCTAATCCATTAGCGTAATTAGTACTTAAAGCGTATAACCTGAACGGGTAGTAAGACGTGGTGCTAAATATTAAATGAAGATAAAAGAGTTGCCACATTTTTTTCCTCATAAAAACTGCAAAAACACGTCCTGTCCATTCCCATATTAAGCCTTGAATATTCATCATGAGAATGGCGTAATTTAAAAATGACTTTTGTATTTTTTATTAAAATTTTTATGTTAAAATGCTACTATTCTCATGATTACAAATATTTAAGAACTATTAAGATTGCGATACGTATAAAATGTAACTAAACGTGTATGCTGATATTTTTTTGATTTATTTGGCCAAAACGGTTTTTTGCTAAAAACTGTAAATATACCGACCCTATTTCTCGTTTCCTTTTATACTACCTCAAATAAGATACATGTGTCTAGCCCTACACAAATGACAAAAATAGGATCGCACGGTCTAGATCCTCATCCGTTAACGTTGCTCGATATCCACATTTGCGGATATTGTAATATTTTATAGGCAGCACAGCTACAACATCTGTTTATATATATAAACTGGCCCGGAGAGCTATGGGGGCCCAGGGCTGTAGAAAATAGGAGGCCACAAAATCAAACAGATATTTTTGTTTTCAACATTTCTACATTATGGTTTTTTATTTACAAAATTAACTGTTAAAAGTGCAATGTATTAAGTTATTATTCAAACAAGGACATATTTTCACCACAATAAATTAGAAAAAAAAAATAGAACTCAAATTAGCCATAAGTAAGTAATATTTTGACAGAAAAAAAAATTATATTGAAAGCTATGATTTTATTTTAAGATCTTACTATGACTAAAATATGTAAAGCTAAAAGAGAAATATTTATTTTATTGCAACAGTTTTGTGAGGGCCCTGATTCGTGGAGCCACTGTGGCTCCCCTTAAATCTGGGCCTATATAGAATTAATATGTATATATAAATATACGTCTATTATGTATATATAAATATACATCTATAATGTATATAATAATTTAACTGTAAATATAATCCATAGTAATAATAATATTGGATATTATTCGAACGTTTTAGGGGAATATTATCTAAAATATTGAAAGATGAACACCCACATTTCGTGGTTTACTTATTTTTCTTAACATTTACTCCATATAAAGTGCGCACACACAATTACAGGCAAAATAGTTATCATTTGGGGCCACCATGTATTTTAATACTGGAAATGCTTTTATAAACCCATAACACAATTACATTTAAATTATTAGTTGTTTGTGATTCTCTCTGCAGTTTTATTTACATTATACGTTTTCAATGCTTATCCATCTTGCTACTATTATGGTTGATTCACATATTTAACAATATATTATTCGTATACTACAAACACGACAAGTTGTTCAGAGGCTAACTAACCCAAGAAGACATGGCTCAATTCTCTATTTGTTAGAGCTATAGTTTTGTCGGATACGTTATTTTAAGAATTAGAATCTTCATTTTACCTTGGAATACCAAATTCGATTCCCAATATTATAAAAAATGATTAATAGAAGAAGAAATAGTAATATAATGACACACACAAATATTAACTGAATGTTAATATTTTTCGTTGGAATGAATTAATTCATACATTCAGTTAAGTGTTAAATCTATGGTCTGGGGTCGATTTGTTAAGTTTGTCCTATAATTATACTATGTCTGCCCCCCAGTTGGTGGTATTAGAGCTCTAAGACAAATTTTAATTCAAAATTTTAATTTAAAAAAATTATGTGTATGATGTTTTTGAATCCTCGAATTATGAAATTCCTTAAGGAGTATAGTGTCTTACCCCTAGCTATAATTTAACCTAGTAGACAGGTAGAAACGCCATTAGTGTTGTCTTGTTCAGGGCTGCCTGTAATGGAATGGTCGCTTTTCGAATCCAGGCCAAGTCTACTAAGGGTGTTTTTTTACCAAATTATTTCCCACTATCCCTCCACACAAAGGCCGCTACACTAACCTTAAAGCTATACCTTTCCTAATCCCTACCCCTACAAGTGTGTGGTTCCAGGAAATACGATGGATGCTAAATCGGTGGTGTGGCATTGATCTAATCTAGTATTTTATAAAGTGGTACCCTTAACTCTTGATTTTTGTTTTACGGTTAGCAGTAGGTTAGAGTATAATTTAGTTAGCTAAAACACCATTTGTTGATACCTTTTCGAAACCCTCCATAATTGAAGCTAGAGTCCCTAAAACTCGTATCTATTGTTATTGCGTTGACTGTACCTTGTAATTTTTTTTACATTATTTCTTTAATCGCTGTAAGTATTAGCTTGGGAGCCATTCCTATATGACGGTGGCATTCGCAAAAGCCACATACCATCGGTTGGAAAACGAGCTGCCACAGAGCATTTATAACAAATCGAATCAGTAGCCACGTAGCTATGGCGCTTACAAAGCGGAAAATGTTCACCCTCCAATCCTCGGCCATTATGTAATCAATTGATAGAATTCCATAGAGCGCCGCATATTATCTAAATATTTCCCAGGACAATATTTGTATTTTAGATAAACCTATATAACATCGATTCATGTAACACCTATGGCTTTTATGCAACATGGTAAAATACGTGGGACTATTTTCCTAGCCAGTGTTTAGAAATAATTACTAACATTTTGAAAATTAACACAATATCGTGAAATAAAACAATCATAAAAAGAGAAATTAACGTGTCGGTACACATGTATGATATAATATGTGGTACAAAGAGGGTTGTCCATCACTTATTGTCACTTTATCGTAGATGAGCTAAATTTAAAAATTTAATTTGACTAAATATTTTCTTGAAATATATTAAAAATAACTTACTGTATTGATTTGATAGTAGGTTTATCTAGAACACGTTTGGAGCTAACCTTTAAAATCTTTATAACTGGAGCTACATTCCCTATCTCGTGGCTATAGTTCATTGTTGACTGTAGCTGTTGAGTTTTAAATAATTTCTTTAAACGCATTTAATAGGGACTTGAAAGTCAAGTTGATATCTTATTAAATACTTACTTTGATACACACCGTGTTTATAGGGCTGTTATTTTTTTAGATAGTCTTTGAATTGTCGGTGATATTATTAGTTGCCACTAACCTGATTCCTGATTATTTATTAAAAAATCCTTAGTTTGATTAAAAAAAGTATGAAGATTTTAAAAATAGCCACATAGTCAAGGAATTATTAATTGACACTTAAGTCTAGTACCTTAGAATTCTATGTGACATTTGAACACATTTGTGTGATAGGAGAGGGATAATCATAGCTTAATCCAACGTTAGGTGACAATCCTGGGTTATTATTTAACATTAAAGTGAATTTTTAAAAGAGCAGATAGATTAAAAAGAAACGTTTCTTTCTACTTTTTATTGAGGTTAAATTTTCATAATATATACATCCGGTTAGAGTGCGTACCACTAGAGGCCAAGTCAGATGGAAGGCAGCGCTGTCTACCACAAGTGAGAGGAACAAAACGCAGAGACAATTAGTTTTTCTTTCTGCGTTATTTAAATAAACTCATTTGCTAATGCATTCTACAGTAGCCCCATGACTTCTTTGGTGCTGACTGACAGCTCACAGCTGACTTCTGACAGTCAACATTTAGGTTTATACCTAAGTTTTGACCGTCAGAAGGGACAGCTGCTAAACACATGTTTTTGCAGATCATATGGTTTGGCGTAGGGATACATAATTTGGTCTGGTAACTTTTAAAAGCTTTTAGCTGTCAGTAAGCACCAAAGAAGCCATGGGACTACTGTAGCTCCTGATGACAATGCTATTAGAAGATCCTTTTCTAGAAGGATCTGTTTGTCGAATTACTTAGGGAACGTACCATTAATTGTCATAGGTAATATATTATTGGCGTATTGGCGTAATATCAGGGCACGTTATTAACATTATGTAATTATACTCATACTTTTAATAAATAATCTCATTTGAAAGGTTTTAGGTCAAAGAAAAATTACCTTGAATTTCGCTTCCAAAATTATAATAATATTGTTTTAAACATATTATGTTTACTACTTTCATAAACTATTGACAAACAACAATAATTTAAATTTAAAAATATATGTTTTTTCTGGATGAGTATGATTCACTTTCTCGCTGAAAGTATATAATTAATTTTAATAATTGGATTTATTTTATAAAGCTAATTTTTAAGTCATCCAGCTCCTTCATATTGAAATCCATGTTATTTATGTTAAGATTTTTAATGTTTCAGCAAGCAGAAATACCCTTTTGTACACATATTTAAAATAACCATTTTGTGTTTTAAAGATCAATACAGGTGGTTATTTTGATTTCTAGAACATTTTTTTTAGCCCCCCATAAAGTATGACCTAATTTTGTACATTCGCCCGTTGATACTGTATAATTATAAATGTGAGAAACAGTGAATATTTTATTTGAAAAAATTACTTATATAAACTTGTTGTTTAGTACATATTTCTTTATATTCTAATAATTTAATATTAGTTTAATTTGTCTATTTAATTAGCTATTTCTCGGATTAATTCATTAATTTTTAACAATCACATTTTTCTATCTACCACCCGTTTATATTAATTCAGTTTTCTTGGTACAGTTTTCTCTAGTACGTTTTTAAGTGCGTTTATTTATTTAGTTCGCTAAGTGTTTGTTCCAAGAGTAGACGCTCAACCCAGTAGTTTAACCTTTTATAATTTTACGGAAACGTAGACTCACTAAATAACAACTCTTAGAGCAATATCTATTTAACTTTGTGAATATATAGATATATGTGTGCAGAAGAACAATATATTTGTGTGATAATCCATCTCACCATCACATTGCAACAACCAGGTAGGCCTACTGGGAAAACAATGCTTCCAGGTGATCATCCCAGCCAGGTAGGATCGAACTACGCACCTGTTTTCATTTAATAATATTGTTTAATTCTATTTTTCACTCAACTCCCAATCACACTGTATAGGAACAAGTTTGAATATATTCTTTTAGGAAACAATGACTCCAATAAAATAGTTGTCAAACACATAACTTATCAATGTTTCGCGTTTTAGTAAATTATTTGGGTGCGAATGTATAACTGAATACGATAAATAAAAGAAACCATTGTCTGCCTACTCCCACATTGAATATAAGATCCATTAACTTAATCCTAAAAGAGGGGGGAAACAGCCATCACTAACTGGGAAGATATTTCAGACCCTTCGTGGCGTCATATATCACGGAGCAGTCCTAACATGTAATATGAGAAAGAAAATGGGAAACGTGTTTGGTGTAGCGGAACAATTCCATCAGCGAGTGTGTGTTTTATTTGTGATGAAGAAGGGAAGGGGCAGAGTGGGGGGGGGGGGNTACGGGCATAGTAATGTGGAGCCGCGGACTGGCTGAGCGATGACGTCACGACTACCCCTTTTATACTCCTTTCAACTGGCTTTCGCGCCCAGCATAGCGCCTGCGCGAAACCAAAAATAAATGTATAAAGGAACGATGTTAAAAAATGTTTCTCTCGTGTGACAAATGAGGGCAGTGAATTAGATTTATTGTAAAGTAGGATTCTGTTTTGATACGTAACTTTGTTTTTCTGCGTCTACCGCGTCTTGTTACCCGTATATGTGAAATTAATTTTAAATATTTTAATGATCTAACATTGAAGAAGGTAGAATTTATTTTAAATGTACCCGCACTTGCGTATAGTGATAGTGGAAAACCATATAGGAGAACATGTTACTACAATACTTTAAACAATTTGTATTCTGTGGGCCAGACTCATAGTCAGACCTAGTGTGCCTTAAGTACAACACTATACTAAATGCAGGACAACACCTATCTAGTTCATAATGGAATGAGCCAATTTTATATGCGAAACAATTCCTGTCGAGTTTAGGGAGGTGTCATCTTACGTTTAGTATATCGCCGCACTTGAGGCGTACTAAGAGCCACGTGCAAGAACTTGACTAAGTGGATGCTTAAGGACAGTTTCATAGTCAAATTTAGTACGCCTCAAGTGCGGCGCTACACTAAATACAAGAAGACACTTACCTAAACTCGAATGGAATGGGCCGTTCTCACATAGGAAACTGGCCCATTCCATTATGGTTTAGGTAGGTGTCGTCATGTACTTAGTGTAGCGCCGCACTTGAGGCGTACTAAATTTGACTATGAAACTGGCCCTTAGTAGACACTAGCGTGGGATTGCTTGCGTCATCACAGGTTTAACGGTGGAGTGATAAAATGCTTGGGACCACACTATCAATACACTAAGCATTCACTAGACGTTCTTGCATACCGCCCTAAGAGTATGTTCAGACGAGGCGGATTCGTCCGTGCGGTTTGATCCGCACGGAAATTGGTAGCTATTCAAACGTCACGGAATCCGCACGAAATATAAAAAGAAAGTTAAATAAAACATCGTTAATATTTACAAAACAAAACCTTGACATCTATAGTACGAATAGTATAGAGAGCTGGATATTCGTGTGCCTCCTACTGTTCGTTTATAATATAAATATCTGTGGCAATAGCTAATAATAAATATCTGTAATAAAGACTAAACCTACCAAGTACGTTCTTTTTTTTCTAATGAATCAATGAGATCGTTCAGTTGACGAGCGGATTCGGTGCGGTTTGGACATAGGCAAAGGAGTAAATTATGGAGCGTTTCGATACATAACTTTTGGTTGACGAGGTGGAGAAAAGGCCTGCCATACGGTTTGGCAAATTTTCAAATAGTTTGAAGTCCTTCTCAACATTTTTCCATGTCTTCTTGGTCAGATCCAGCATGATAATTTTGGTCAAGATGTTCCATAATTCGTTACACACTTCACGTACAATTTCGACAATGGTAGACTTTCCGGGTCGATAGTTGTAATGTAGCTCTCCAAACGAGCAAACCGTAAGCAGATACCAGATTTTTTTTCTCAGGTATCACACTTCAAAAGAAATGAACGCACTTAAGGGATGTATATAACAAGAAATTTAAAAATAAATCTCTTTCTAGTTCTGGTGCTCAAAAAGGCGCAACTTGCATATATATATTTTCAAGACTATCTTTTATCCAAAAATGCTCAGAAAATAAGTTAACAACATCTAATATAGAGAACCAATCAAATGAAACAAATGATAGTGTTACACATGCTCAAATAATTCATCATATTCCAAAGAAAAATAAATGTTTTCAGCATATGAACGAACGATTCACGAAATTGATCGAAAAGAGAATTTTGTCACGGGAACAAAAATATTCAGAAATAAAGTATGAATGAAGATGAAGATAACATGTTTTGTCTCTCTTTATTTAAATAACTAAGAATGGTTGCGGAAAATAAGCGCCTAGCTACAAAAATTGAATTACTAAATGTACTTCAAAGATCTCAAACTCCAATAAATCTGCTCGCTTCCTTTCTCAAGATGTGCCGCCCGATATGTATTCAACATGCTGGCAGAGTCAACACAACGCCCACCCAGCAGAATATACTACTGTCAACTCAGCTGGATCAGTTTCAATACCAGTGACATCACCAGCTTCTACTTACGCTTACCCAGCAGAATATACTACTGTCATCTCAGCTGGATCAGTTTCAACACTAGTGACATCACCAGCTTCTACTTACGCCTACCCAGCAGAATATACTACTGTCAACTCAGCTGGATCAGTTTCAACACTAGTGACATCACCAGCTTCTACTTACGCCTACCCAGCAGAATATACTACTGTCAACTCAGCTGGATCAGTTTCAACACTAGTGACATCACCAGCTTCTACTTACGCCTACCCAGCAGAATATACTACTGTCAAACTCGGCTGGATCAGTTTCAACACCAGTGACATCACCAGCTAATACTTACGCCTACCCAGCAGAATATACTACTGTCAACTCGGCTGGATCAGTTTCAACACTAGTAACATCACCAGCTAATACTTACGCCTACCCAGCAGAATATACTACTGTCAACTCAGATGGATCAGTTTCAACACTAGTGACATCACCAGCTAATACTTACGCCTACCCAGCAGAATATACTACTGTCAACTCAGTTGGATCAGTTTCAATACCAGTGACATCACCAACTTCTACTTACGCCTACCCAGCAGAATATACTACTGTCAACTCAGCTGGATCAGTTTCAATACCAGTGACATCACCAGCTAATACTTACGCCTACCCAGCAGAATATACTACTGTCATCTCAGCTGGATCAGTTTCAACACTAGTAACATCACCAGCTTCTACTTACGCCTACCCAGCAGAATATACTACTGTCAACTCGGCTGGATCAGTTTCAACACTAGTGACATCACCAGCTTCTACTTACGCCTACCCAGCAGAATATACTACTGTCAGCTCGGCTGGATCAGTTTCAACACCAGTGACATCACCAGCTTCTACTTACGCCCACCCAGCAGAATATACTACTGTCAACTCGGCTGGATCAGTTTCAACACCAGTGACATCACCAACTTCTACTTACGCCTACCCAGCAGAATATACTACTGTCAACTCAGCTGGATCAGTTTCAACACTAGTGACATCACCAGCTTCTACTTACGCCTACCCAGCAGAATATACTACTGTCAGCTCGGCTGGATCAGTTTCAACACCAGTGACATCACCAGCTTCTACTTACGCCCACCCAGCAGAATATACTACTGTCAACTCAGTTGGATCAGTTTCAACACCATTGACATCATCAGCTTCTACACATGCCAGCGTCGATTCTGACACACAGTCAAGTATCATAGATTTGTATTCGGCATTAAATGATTAAATATGTTATTAGAATATGTAAAAATAAACTTACCTTAAAGTTATAGCGAGTTTTTCTTCTGGTGACACAATATCCCTCATGAGATTCGAACTACTTGAAATATTTTCTGGTATCAGTATAATTAATTCATCAAAACATTTTATTGGAATTCTGAAATAGTTGAAAAACTTGGGTTCAAATTCTCTCAACTTGGGATACAGGCTAACAAAGTGTCCATGTGCAAGCCTGTCCCTCAATATTGGATGCACCCAGTATTATCTCTTCCTTCGATTCTTTAATCGTTTGTAGAGAAGCCATATACACACACTGCTTCTTCAACCTCCATATTTGAACTAATCTCGCAGTCGGGCACTTTACCGAATCCACTCGGATTCCGCGATGTCTGAACAGCTACCAATTTCCGCGAGGATCAAACCGCGCGGACGAATCCACTCCGTCTGAATGAGCTCTTAGTCTGACTATGAAACTTGCCCTATTTGCTTATTTTTAATTCCTCCCCGCGGTAAACACTTCCATGAGTAGGCTACAGGCGTTTCAGCACTCTTGTACATGACAAATATCCTTAAAGTAAAGTGGAGCAAGGAATAATTGTTGTCAGCCATGTTTAGCAGGTGTTTCTTCCGTTTGTTGTTCTGTGGTACCACCTGTCAGTCGGAGGAGATGACAAGGGGGGCTTGGGGTTGGTAATACCTACACGAGAGTTTCATTTCCGGTGCGCGGATTATATGTTGAAAGGATGGGAAAAGGGGGATGAGGGTGCCACCGTGGAGTGAGGAGGACACTAATAAAAGGGGAAGTTAGGGGGTAAATATCTATACGTGTGGTTGGTAATGTTGTTTCTGGAGCAGCCTTGACTTACGAGCGTCTATGAACAAAGTTTGTGTGTTATAGGCTAATCTGCGCATGTGTGTGACACTAAAGTAAGAATAGAGCGTCTGCATATAAAGATCCAAAATGCAATATTTATTAGGAGCTAGATTATTTTAACTCGGGAAAGGTTTGATCGATGTCCGTTTGGACAAAAAACACTACATTATAAAATTCTCTGAATATTTTCATTTTATGCGCATGTGTGTGATCTACCAAAACATTTTTGGAAAGTATCTTTTCCTCTATGAGTGCCTACTGCTTAGCACTCTATTGGGCTTTCATATAAGTTTAGAAAATCAATTTTAAAAATAATCTCAAATTCGTTCCACTGGACATAATTCATGTGATATTTTAAACGAATTTGTTGAATCGCGTTGTTGCATCGGACATGTCAAGTGAAAGCTCACACATTCTCTTTTCCTAATTTCTAGAACGGTTTGAAAGGCATTTTCTTGTAGGGAAACCAAACCCCGGCTAAATACAAGCCCCATCCTTTCCATCACCGGAAAATCGGTCTAGGTGAGCTTAACACTTAGACCACGTGAACACCAGCACGGATACGAAGATGGTTATTAATGTAATTAATGTAAAATGATTATTGTTACGTCTAACATCTTAGCTTATTCGGTAACGTGTCTGTCTACTGAACTAAGGGTCCCGGTTTCGATTCCCGGCATGGTCAAAAAATGTATCCCTAGTGCAATGTGGGATTCCTTTTTCACAGTGATGAATTAACGGCTGGGAGCTGAGTGTTGTGACTGTTCAATAGAATATGTTAGCTTTTAAGTCGTGTGCTGATATTATCAGTTGGTCAGAAAGTGCACGTAAGATATCCCAAACAAAGGAAATAAAAAAACACTACTATTGTAACAGCACACATCACTGATTTCACGTTAAAAGGTCGGAGACTGTTCAAATTATGAGTGCTACTGAACACTTAAGGCCCGTTCCCACGGCACGTGTTCAGATGGATTCGGCTCGAAGATGGCATTCATTATCACAGGTCGTGGGACCGATAGATGCGCGCTGGTTTGATACGGCTCGGGTGTTACCGTGAATTGTCGGTAAATGCTTGAAACATCAAAGGCCTGTGGTTCGGGCACCATGCCACATTCACAGACACGTGTAGAGCAAACCACGCGTCGTGGGAATGGTTAAGCTCGTAAAACTACGAGCCACAGGCTCGCGAATCTACAAACCACGAGCCGTTCGCTACTTTCCGTACAACATGTCTTGGGAACAAGGCCTTAAAGAGTGTAGCACGTTAACACGTGTTTATTTGTTGGTTTAAAGGTAAAGTGAGAGTGTGGTTGTGATCGTAACACGGAACTTCAATGCTTGACTATCGCGTAGCCTCGTCTATATTTTAGAATCTAGAAGGTTGCTAAGGTAGGCAGTGGAGAGAGATTCATACTCGTGACAATTTTTCCATGACGGCATTGTGGCAAAGTGGCCAGTGTTGTAATAGGGGTGGACTAGAGTTCTAGGCGGGAGGGATTTGGTAAAACAAATTATAATCGTCGACTAGTTTTTCCTGGTAAGGTTTGGAAAATAATATCGATACTACATGCAGCTGCAGAGATCTGAGCAAGGCAAGGCAGTGGTTGGGTTGGGGATGTAGCCCTCACCAGGTTGGAGTCTCGAGTGGTGAAAGTCACCGGGTCCGCGGCCTCAACTTCTTGGCACATGAAGTCCACGTGTCCCGCCACCATTATCAGCTTACTTCCGGCCCGACCGAGCTCAATCAGGTTAAGTTTCAGTGTGTCTGCGGTGAACTCCACCTGAGAGAAACAACAAACCAGACGTCAGACTTACATATACCCAAATATATATTTGGATTTTAGTATGTATACACTTTAAGAAAATACAATTTTTTTTTTGCGATCAACATTTATGACGTTTTAATCGATATAGGCTTATTATATATTTTTTGCATTGCGTCATACTGCCCGTTTGGGCTATACTCCAATGTGATTTTATAAAATGCAAACTTATTTTTATTTCGGTTAACATTGATCACAATTTACTGTATTATTATTATTATTATTATTATTTCACAAGTATTGAAAACATCTATGAAATATGACCATTGCAGCTAATATTGGCGTATTAATCTATAAAAAATGTTTAAGCAACTTTTATAACTGTCAAAAAATGCCTTCCTATTTAAATATGACTGTACTTTCGTATTCGAAACAAACACTATTTATAAAATTCATGTGTCACATTTTCATATGATAAATATAAAATGGGTATTTTTTATGTAACCCCGATGGTATTTTAAAGAATATCTTCAAAAAAAGTACAGTTCTTTGGTTGGTTGAAATTAAAACAGTATAATCCAAGTGATTTAACAAATCTATGAAATTCGCGTAATTAGTACATCAGCGTAGAACCCCCACGGATAGTAAGACGTAGTGTTAAAAATACAACTAGAAAACTAATCGTTTGAAGAAATTAAAAAAACACAAAAAAACAAGTTACTCATGGTGTATGGTTTAATAGATGAAGTAAAATTAAAAGATTGATTGAATTAAAATTACAATTAAGATGTCTCCCTTTTGAAAATACATCCATCCAGAACCATGAAGATAACAATAAATTACTCTGGACTGAGCAAGAAACGGGGTCAAAGCTGTAAGAAAGGAAACGACCATGTAATTAAAAAGAAGTCAAAAGTTGGTTAAATTACTTCTTCTTTTAATTTTTTTCTACTCGTGGAAGAACTAAGTGGCCACACTTCCCTTTAGAATGAAAATTAACATCTGTCATGGCCGTGACAACTAAAAGTTCCAAGACTATTCCAGTTATATAGTAGACATTTAAAAAACATATATTTTACTTATTAAGCTTGTATGTTTATCAATTATTATTTTTTCACCACATATTAGTACTGGCTCTAACTTTACGCATATATTACCTTACGTAAGTGGGATGGGAATGAGTAAAGTAGAATTTATAGGAAATGTTCCCACGTTTTCGTGGAGTGATAGTGATAATCCCTTTAGTAAAACCACCTTCAGTACTATACCCAAACAAGGATTCTAACCCTGATCTCCACGACACTGGAAATCCAGTCTTCAGGAATCCATCCACTTAAAGAGTCTGGTTCACAAGTCCGTCTCGGCGAACCTCTCGAGAGCCGTACTCGGGCATATTTTACCATACATTTTCTCCCACCAGCGCGAGTGGACTTCCAACTTTGCTTGAACATTTCAGTATCTCAAATGAGTTTGTCGAATATAGTTTCAGCAGCTGTGATCATTTTCAACGAATGTGGCATGTTCATAAGCACATTTTTTTCAAACAAAGCCCACCCAACTTCACCAACAGCCCTGGTGAGCCAAGACGAACTCGAATCATCTGATGCCAATCCTGGTTCGTGACACCCCACACACGTACGAGCTAATAGCGAGCTAGTGGCAAGCCAAACCTCACAGACTGCCCTGGTGAGCCAAGACGAACTCGACTCATCTGATGCCAATCCCGGTTCGTGACACCCCACACACGTACGAGCTAATAGCGAGCTAGCGGCAAGTCGAACCTCACCGACAGCCCTGGTGAGCCAAGACGAACTCGACCCATCTGATGCCAATCCCGGTTCGTGACACCCCACACACGTACGAGCTAATAGCGAGCTAGCGGCAAGCCGAACCTCACCGACAGCCCAACTACGCACGAGTCTGGGTAGTTAGAAAACGAGTTGGACTTGCGAGCCAGACTCTTACTTGGATGAACCCTTTAACACGGAAGTGACGAATTAGACAAGACGATCATCGATACGGATTGAATTAAGTGTGTGTGTTGCTCCAAATATTAATATCAATTTATTTAATCTCAGTACAGTCGAGTCTTTCTGAATAAACTGTAATAATATAAAATATGTAATCTACTGCCCATCGATGGCCACGGAGACCTGACGTAAGCTATTCTGACTTGCCATTAATGATGCGTTTCACCGAATTCACTGAGTTGTATGAAGGTTTTTTCCTTAAATGGTTTACCTACTGGTAAGTAAATAGTTTTAACATTTTGTAATGAAGTTCAGCATTAAATTGTAAAATAATTTATTCTGTATAACATGGCTTAGGTAAAAAAAAGTTTAAATTTATTTAATTAAAAATTAATTTTAAACATATTTTAAAAACTGGCTAAGTAAGTACATTTGCACAATATAACATTACCTATAATTTTATCCTGACATATTTTATTCCAATAATTATAATAATATAATACTACCGAGTTCAATATTTCCCTATGAAACGTCATGGTGTTTGTTTGATTATTCTATTATTTTACTTATATGTAACACTATTACGAATAGTTCTACATAATAAACTTCCCTTTTCTTCTATCTATATTAATAAAATTAAGAGTGTGTTTGTATGTCCTGAGCATTGTAAGATATCTACAGCACGAAGAGGGCTGAAATTATAAAATTATTAGCTCCTGTGCACAAACATGTGCACCTAGAAGCTAGAATTTTAAACTGTTTATTGGACTTTTTTAATTGAATAAAAACTGGGTTGGAAGAAATAAAATCAAGATTTTTTTCTGTCTGTTTTAAATATAAAGAAGTGTTACCCTGGGGAATAAATACTTCTGCTAGTCTTACTATGGATAACAAACTATGTTGCCGCTGAAACAGTCCTTTTAAGAGTTTTCACATAAGCATTGATGCATTTGAAAAAATTATGAATTTTTCAGTTAATTTATAAATAAAAATAATCCCCCCTGCCCCTCTTCTCGCTGTTAAAAGATTGTCTAGGAAAGAGTCATAATACTTTTCCCACTGCTTCTTAATATCACTCGAAATTACTATTATTATCATTAATATTATTTTCTATCGCTCTCTACTCCTCGGTGGACTCGAGCCATGTTCATTAAGTCGCGGAACAAATCCCCTTGTTCATTAGCGTCGCTCTGTAGTGTCGGCCCTTCAAACCACTCGTGCAGGTTCTCACGTCTTAATGGACCCCCTCTCCCGTCTCTCCAACGAGCGCACAAACCCGACCGCACTCTCAGATTAACGCGGATTGGACGAAGGAGGATGGGAGCTCGTTTGAAAGAGCCGGGGACAGTTACAGCAGGTGGATCATTTTGTAATATATTAGTGGTTGTAGCTGCTATTTTAGTGGCTTATTAAGGGATTACCTCTAGAACAAAGACAGCGTACATTAATCTATAGCGTGGCCTAAGGGAAAGCACACCATCTTAAAGGTATTATAATATTAAATAAACTTTCTATTGTTGTTGACCAAAGGAATCAGACACTTTGTAATATTACCAACAACACGTCTTGCTTGGTGCCTGGTTTTGTTGTAAAATACCGCGAGTCGAATAATGACTATAAAAGTGATGTTTTCTAGAAACAATAATTTATTATTGAATGCTATGTAGCACTATTATTTTCAAGGAACCTAAATTAGCAATTATAGTTTTTCCCTCTTTCTTTTTGATAAAGTTTGTCGGTGCTATAGCTGTAGATTTATTAGAAATATTCAATTCTCGGTCCCGGCAAAGATTTATCTGATTACCAAACCCTTCCTTCACCTCTGACAAGACATCTTGTGAATGTGGGGAATGCCAGGCCTCCACCGTGGTTCGGATTCCACGTTAAACTGTAGGTCCTTCATTTCATCTCACAATCACCCTACCATTACACATTAGCGTAAGTGCGTATAACCCGAACGGGTAGTAAGACGTGGTGCTAATAATAATAATAATAATCTTATAAATAATTCCCAACACTAAACCGGTTTCATTATTTACCCATTTATAAAAAATAAATGTCCATATTTGAGGATAGTATTATAAAGCTGTTAAATTTACAGCATTATACTCTCAAATAAAAAGAGAATACTAATAATAATTATTATTATTGTAAAGTTTTATATGTACTGTAAAACTTGTGTACAGATTATGGGAGAGCATTGGAGGCTCATGGGGTATTTTTCTAGTGTCAGCGTTGCTTGACAGGACTTGATACAATGACAATCTAATTACTTATTAGTGTACAAATCTTCTTGTAAATGGGTGGTTTGAAATTATGGACAAAATAAAATAACAAGCAAATATAAAGTGTTTGCATTTTTGTTCAAAATAATTTCTAGTTTAAGATCCATCAAGAGTTAAAGTGGAGTAACTTGTGATTAATCGATGATAGCAGAATAAATCAGGGGTTGTATTATATAACATAACTGGACCTTTAATCATATTTATGCAATATAACGGGACTACTTCCGCATCGTTAGATGGCCACAATACGTGAGAAAATATTATTAAAAAGGGTCCAAGTATCAGGGATTGTATTAGTTAACTTGTTCCCTCTCATACAGGATAGAACTTGACCTTTAAATATTATATTAATTGAAAAATGATCTGAACATGGGGATCGAACTCAGGAACTTTGGCTTAGTACACCGATGCTTTACCACTGTGCTACCTAGAAATTATTCCGTTCTCAGCGTAATTATCTACTTATATTTTAAGGCAGAGTCTGTGATGGACGTGTGGAAATCGTCGGCTACATTTGAGTAATCAGTTAAGAACCACGAGCTATAAGATAACGGAACCACCTTCGACTCGGGAGGGTTTTATGCTGCCAATAGTACAACTACAAATGGTACAAATGAGTATATCATAATGGATTAAATATCCAAGCTATTATATTTGTTAAATAAATTATTAGCGCATCTAAGTATCATATTCTGTATATTGAAAGGATTGACTCCTGGGTAGCTCAGTGATTAAAGCATTGGCGTAGTAATTCAAAGATCCCGAGGTTGATTAAGTGCCTAGGTGCGTAATTTTCAAAATTTAAAGAGTATGATATTTAGATGCGGCTATAACCGTGACTAACAAATATAATAGCTTTACTATTTAATCCATCATTTACTTTTGAAACAAATGATCGTACGTACAATTATTACATTATTTTGTGTGTGTTTAGTCACGTTGGTAGTGGACTGGGTTTTAACAGGTTCACTACAGTCTGACTTTAATAGGAAGCCCGTAATTTTAAAACTGAAAACTCACGTTGCCACAAAGGGGCTAGTAAAAATATTACAATTGTATTTTAACTAAGGATAAATTATACGTTATTCAATAAGGAGATATTATCAAAAGTTTTTGATAATTTTTTAATAAATAAATAAGATAAAACATATTAATGCAATGGCCAAATTTTAGTAACTTTCACAAGGCTCATATTCGATACTCAGGCCTATTTTAGGGACTTGAGTACTTTCAGATTTAAAAAAAGAACCAAAAGAAAAATCTCACAAAATACTAAGGCAGCAACAAAAATATCACACAAAAGAATGTGTTTTTTTTAAAAAAATAACCTAACACAAAACATTTAAAATAAAATAAAAATAAAAAATTGTATTTATTTTCCATATAGATTAACTCTCTAAGTTCAATTTCAGCTTGTATTTTAACTTAAGCTCATCGATAATTTTAACCATATATTAAACAAACAAAAATAGAGTTTTTTGATTTGACCCTAGATTAGTATGGCTTATTATTATTTATAGTCAAAATACAGAAATATACAAAGTACTTTTACACCTTGAATATTTATCATATTTTAAATAAACACACCTTAAATATTACATGTTACATTTAACTTTGGTAAGCAGTTATTGCCCTTTTGATACTTTACTTTTATTTCTTGGTAGACCTCTCAGAAAATGACATGATTATAGAAGATACTTTTTTTTCTATATCTTTGCTTGTGTGCATGTTTATTTATTGGCCTTGTTCTATTTGAGTTTTAAAACTTTGTATCCTTTCAAAGAGCCCATGAGCTACCTGTAGTTCTTCAAAGATTTTTCTTTACGATGCAGATGTAATTCATGATGTTCGTTCAAAGAGTTTGTCAGCTGCACTCTTTTCTTGACTTGTTTTCTCTCCATAGCAAAACTTTTCTTCGTATTACCAAAAGCCTTCTTCTTTTCTCCACTTTCTATTATCAAGTTTTCTTATTTTGTCCTTTTTCTTTCTCTCTCCATATCTTCGTTGATTCTCTTTTCTTTGAGCTTGGTTTCCTCTAAGTACTGATGATACTTACTTACTTCTTGAATTTCTTCCATAGGCAGCTTACTTCTAGAATTTCTTTCATAGGCAATAAGCTCTTTTGTGATTGGAACACAAGCAGGTTTATTGCCATTAAACATCAAGGCCTTTATGACATTCAATTGTGCATTCAAAGCTCTTTCTTTCAAAGCAGCTGTCTTTTGTGTGATCACATGATCAGATGTTGAAAAGCTTCTCTCAACATCAGAATTACCACGAGGCAATGATTTATGTTACTTTCTTATATTTTATGCCATTCATTACATTCTTTATTTCAAAAACTTCTTTCCAATTTTTTAAACTTATTTTTAAAGACATTGCGATTGAATTCCTGTAACTTGCCCCCAAAAATTACACTTAAAATCATATAAATCTACATAAATTATTTAAAAAAGAATACAATCATTTTTAATGACGGTAGGTACCTAGGATTAAATAAAGGACTTTTAAGGTTTTTATTTCAGTTTAGGGACTTTTAGGGACTTTAGGAACCAAGTATGAGCCCTGCTTTGAATGAATGTTGGTAGTAGAAAGTGAAATTCCTATAGAAAGCGAGACTTAGTACAGTTCCGCCAATGTTGATTGCTGGTCTGGGTAATGTAAGAAAGTAAGGTGTACCTTGCGCAGGCAGCCGACAAAGTTGCTGTGGATCTTGGAGCCCGGCAGCGCATGCGTGTTGAGACTGCCTCCAACATACACCCGGCTGGAGGAAAGCATGGTGAAGGTGCCGGCGGTATGAGAATGTTCAGAGTACACTCCATCCACCACCGCGGAGAGCTGAAACAAGGACCTTACATAAGTAACTAAATACACACTTCATACAGTTTAAACATATTTACCTTAATATAAAAACTAGGGATGACAGATTTGATTAATAGAGTATAACTGGTATCAAAATATTCGAGAATCGATTCTTAGTTCTCAAATACCAGGAAATAAAAGTTCAGATGTTTTAATAAAATGCCTATATTTAAAATTGGTTAGTTTTCCTTTTATCCGCGAGTATTTATTTTGCCGTTACACTTTAGTAGGTCTACTGGACAGTTGAAAGTTTACTGAAGGTGACCTTTGTAATAGTGATTTTGCGTTAATCAATGACCAAATTAAGTTTTTTTTACTATTTAAATGTTAACTTTCTCTAGACCCTTCGTAGAGATAAGTTTTGCATTCGTCAAAGAAATCGAGCTCAATATTTTGATTAAATGTCGACGTTCCATGACCCCCTGAAACAGAAAAAGTTGTTTTTTCGATACCGTCTGTCTGTGTCTCGCCTAAAGCCAAAACAGTTTTATCGATCGGGTTAAAGCTTGGTACCTAGGCGCTTCATAATGCTCTCCCCCCCCCCCCCCC
>CABFOW010002359.1:0-33293 GCA_902141385.1 Timema californicum
TCATTCACCCCGTCAATTAAGGGCCCATTGTTCGCCAATTAAGCTTTCTTTTGTGTAATGGTATCTGCGTTTCCGTATTACTTACGACCCAAATTCTGGTAGGAATAACAATAAATGACAGTTCACAAACGTTAATAAAACTACTTATATATATAAAATTACTACTCCTACGACGAAGACGATGACGGGATGGAGGAGGTTATATAATGATGAGTTACATACCCTGTACTCATCGCAAGACATTGTTAAGATAGTCAAGTCTCGCTGAATACGGTGGGCAGAGCATGCAGAGTGAATGGAAGAATCTAGAACCGCGTTTAGGATACTGACTGCTAAACCCAATGGGAAGACCTAGACGCAGATGGGAGAATGACATTAGAATGGACCTGAAAGAGATAGAGTGTAATGAGGTGGACTGGATAGAACTAGTTCAAGATAGGTATAGGGTGTAATGAGGTGGACTGGAGATAACTAGTTCAAGATAGGTATAGAGTGTAATGAGGTGGACTGGATAGAACTAGTTCAAGATAGGGATAGTGTGTAGTGAGGTAGACTGGATAGAACTAGCTCAAGATAGGTATAGGGCGTAATGAGGTGGACTGGATAGAATTAGCTCAAGATATGGATAAGTGGCGTACTTTTGTGAGTATGGCAATGAAATTTTGAGTTCCTAGTGCCATAGAGCAGAGGTGGCCAAACAGTCAATCGCCAGGTCAAACTATTAAAAAAGATTGAGAGAAAGAAAATGAAAACGAACGTTTGCAGTTTTTTTTTTTTTTTCAAATCAACATTATGAAATAGAAATATCGAAGTTGTTTGACTGATGACCATTTAAAATCGTACCGTTTATGACAGATTAGCTACTAACTCTCATTCAACAAACTATCCTAAGATTACGCGGTGTCATACATCAACTTCTAAGTTAAGTAGACCTATTTAATGAGAAAATACTTTTTTTCAGGGAAATTATGTATATTGTGTGGTTTGATGAAAATCTCGGTTTCAGTGTGTGAAATGTTTGTAAGTTCTTGTATGCAATATAGTTGTACTATTAAAACACGTCAGTTAATTTTTTACCACTGAAACAAACAGTACAACCCTATGGTTCCGTAGTTGATCGCAAAGGACTTTCCTTCTCTGAAGTACATCCCCATATCAAGAAGTCTGGCCACTCCTGCCATAGAGTAACTACCACCGCGTCTTACTACCCGTTCATGTTATACTCATATGTAATATATTATGAACATTTAAAAATGACAACTGGACATGGGAATCGAACCCAGTCAAAGGTCCCGGGTTCGATACCCGTGTTCAGGTGTCATTTTTAAATTTTCAGAATATTTTATCTAGATGCGAGTAAATCCTCCCTAAAATCAAATATATTAGCTTCGGATATTTGATTCTCGTATGTAATAATTACGCTAGTGAATTAGGGATGAGGAAGGTTGAATTTAGAGGAAGTGTACTCACATTTGTTTGGAGGGAGGGTGTTAAAACCATTTAGGAAAACCACCCTTGGTACACCCGACTGGGATTCGGACCCTAGTCTCCGTGTCATCGCGGCAGTCTATTCTAATGCAAGAGTTACGCCTTAGACCATGTGGACACCGAAGCAGATTTACTTAATATTCACACCTAATGTAATGTGATTTACATCTTTAACTGTCGACAGATATTATCAATACCTACAAAATAACATTAATAATTAAGTAAAATCACTCAAATGCTATCAATGTTCACCCTAAAAATTTATGTTTGTATTTTCTAAAATAATTTTTCTTTCTAGCAGAATCAGTGTGAAATTACATTGTAGCTTGTTGAGACGCGTGTGACATAGGATGGAGATATAAATTGTAACATGATGGTAGCAAAGAGATGAAATGTGTCTTGTTTAAATTCTGACTTGATACTTTATTTTTGTGTATGAAGATTTTTTTTAATAAAACAACAACTACATCAAATGTCTGTCCAAGTATAATCTTCTAGCATCAAAGGAAATTTATGTGTAAAATAATGTAATATAATATCATGAGTAACTGTTCAAAAAAACTTGAATACTTTCATACAACTGAATTTAAAATAATATTATGTATTATAAACTAAAAATAAATAAAAACAAACATCGTGGTTTAGTGGTATTAGGTTTGTAACAATTTTACAATCATGAACTATTATGGCAATTGAAATATTTTATATTTATATTCGTAATTAATTTATTATTTATATATACCTACCAAAAGTTTTCTTTTTTAATTCCGCTTTTATTTTAATTACTGGTCCACAACTCTGAGATTTATAAAACGCAAAAATTCCTAAACTTAACAAATCGACATGTCTATTCTAAGGATATTCAATTTACCACTAAAATATAAAAACATAAGTATTTAAAATTATGAAAGGTTGTCCAAATTTGACTTGTATTTTAATAATATGAAGTTTCAAATAATTTTAAACAAATGTATTACACGCTTTGACGTATTTCTTTTTATGTATTTTTAAACACCCTAATTTTGCAAAAAAACAAACTACTTTTTAAATGATTGTTTTAACGAGTAAACTAACATTAAGGTTATTAAATAGTTTATCTAAGGAGTCGGGTCACTTGGAAATTCACTCGCAATCACGCGCAGAAGGGAAGTTAAGACCATGGTAATAAATCACATGTATTTACAAGGTCGTAGAAAAATCATTTTTCTAAGAAGGGTCCATTAGAAAATGGCACTATACTTTTAGCCAATAAAAGTGTTTGTAGGTATATATATATATATATATATAGGGAGGTCCATCAAATTTCAGGGAGGTCCATCAAATTTCAGGGGGGTCCAGCCCCCTTGAATCCCCCATTATATTTCTTTGGACTCGTGTAGAAAACTACCCCTAGCTAACCCGGTTGATATTAGAACCTTGACTTCAATGTCACCAGAAAACCAGTCTACTGTGAACTTGACGCCTTAGACCATGTGAGATGTGGTCCTGCTAATTATTTTAAAACAGTAATCCAAGCTGGTAGTTTAAAGAAACACATTTATTCTGAATAAGCAAACGAAAGTGAATAGTCTAAATTTCTTCGGCTACTTGGCTTGTTATAATAATTTGACCAGTGTAAATTTTCAATTTTCAGACGGTGACCTGGCGTTCTAGGGGTAAGGTGTCGAACTTCTGTGCTGGGGTCCGGGGCTCAATCCCCGGTCCCGGCACAGATTTATCTGATTACCTAACCCCTCCTTCACCTCTGACAAGACAGCTTGTGAATGTAGGGAATGCCAGGCCTCCACCGTGGTTCGGATTCCACTTTAAACTGTCCATTTCATCTCACAATCACCCTACCATTACACATTAATGTAAGTGCGTATAATCCGAACGGGTAGTAAGACGCGGTGCTAATAATAATAATAATAATAATAATATTTTTTAAAATTAGATGTTTGTTATATTAGAGGTTACCTCGTTTAATCAACACGGAATTTAAACATAATCTTTTTAAAAATATTCAAGAACTGTTTATATTAAAAACGTATCTTATGAAGCAATATTTTATTTATTTCAGCCAAAAATAGGACTGTTATAAAAATTGTAAAAATATTGCTATTGTCTGGTCTTTCCTTCCATTCCACCTTAATGCTAAGTTAGTTTGAACGTTGTTTGCTAATGTTATTCAAACTATAAACACTGTGCTATGGGTGAATATATAGTACACACCTTTCTTATTTAAATAAAATACGATCAAATAAATATCTATCTATTTACAAACTAGGACGTCCTAGAGGTTTCTGTTGGTATCCCTGCTTCGTGTTTCGTATTAGCCCGTGTTATTGTTGATCTCGACCCAGAGATATTTGTCATGGCGGTGTTGGCGGCGCGCAGACACTGTTTTGACACTAAGTGACAGTTTCGCAGCTTGGCGACAAGAAATCTCCCTTCTCGGCGCAGAAAGATCAAGGTTACCAAGTGAGTGGGCGGAAGAAGAACATTCACGTCTGACAGGAAAGTGAGAAACACTATTACTTAAGAGGTTTTGTTATTATAGTCGTCGCGTTTGGGAAAAGAAAAACTTCACTTACATTTCTGAAGGTATTTTTAGTTCAGTTCATGACTTTTGAAGCTAATTTAAGCCTAGAGCACTTGTGAATATATTGACCGAATTACCTGAATTGTTGGACACGCGGGCCAAGGCGTTAGCCACGTCTGGTCAGGTTTCCTGGTGACAGCTCCTTTTCAGAAAGAGTGTACTGAGGGTGTTTATTTTCTTTTACGCAAATGTGAAGAAATTTTTTCTAAAGTATTCCCTTCTCAAAACTACCCCAATAGTGTGAATATGTGAATGACCCGGAAGGCTAGTAAATTTCTGAGGACTTAAAAAAAAATCCACGCTAATGTGGATGCATTGTATCTGATATTTTTACCTTCTCCTTTATTCTTATTGAAAACAAGCCTTTTTAATTGTATATATACCTTTCACATGTGAGTTTAGCAAGGAATGTGATTTAATTAGAAAAATAATATTTTGGTTGGAACGTCTTTGTAAATAGACGAGGCTCTCAAAAACAATGTCAAAGAATGTGGATAAATGCGCGTGTCCGTGCACAGAATATTGTAAAATTTTAAATAAATAAGTTTAATAAAGTAGATTACACTTGTGTGAATCCCAAGAATAGTCACCAGTACAGCGTTGAATGTGATTTCCATCAAGTGTTGTGCAGAACTTAAGTTTTATGAAGCAATCAAAATTGGCAAAATTGGCACATATATTATTTTTGGTTCTAACCAATGGGTGATATTGTATCACTCTCTTTTAACTTAGAACATGTGCGTTATCAGCAATTAGAACATTTGTAACTACTTCTCCTTTGTTATTTTAAAGAAAGACTATTTAGGATTTATAAACCTCACATTAACTCTTTTTCTTCGCTAAATTTTATAATGCTTTTTATTTGCTAATCTATGATCCATTAAATACACTAGTTTTTTACTCTCTTATTAATTATAATTGCTATTTAAAAACTATGATAGTTTATTATTTATTGTGATGCGAAACTTACGAAGGACTTGAAAATATGTCCTAATGCACTAAGCTACGTGAATAAATTAGATTAGAATTTTATACTCAGGTTTTATTAACATTCTACATTGTAATTATAGTAGCCTATGTAAGAATAACAATAATTATTGACAAAGATTAAATATCTGTAACTAAATTCAAGAAAGCAACAGGCTTGGTACGTAAAAAAGGAAAATGACTCATCACATAATGTGGTCGATTACAACAAGCATTTTAAAAATCTGGTTGCATACAACACTATTTTTGCTCTGAACACGGTCCCTTTCAACATGACACCCTTTTATCGCACCCTTTTCATTAATAACAATTGTAACAACTATTATAAACAAGACAAAAATGCAAATCACAAGGTTATAGAAAATTTTGAAGCAACTAATAATTTGAAACTAAGTTAGCGATGCAGTCTAGTTTTCATAGAAAGAGCCTTATTTGACAGAATAATCGTTACTAGATTTACTTTAAAATACTCATGCGTCAAGTTATGTGATCTGCTGTCACTTTTTATAATCATCAAAACCTATGAAATTGCATTAATAGTATGATAAAAAGTTATCATTGTTGAACGTAAAAAAAAAGTTTGATGCAACAAAAAAGATTTACTCGCGCGTTTACCTAATAATAAAGCTATTTATTTGTAACTTGGAACTAAACCAAATAAGAGACATTATTATATAAACACAATTTTAAATAATGCAACATCATTAGTTTTATTCGCCTAAGAGCACACCGGTTCACCGCGTTACCTCAGCAGGTGTTTGTTTCGCTTTATCTCCACAAAGAGCGCAGGTGTTTATATCAATTTTCAATTTAGTGATCGCTTCACTCATTCACCTCCTTTATTATAACCTTTGTTTTTGGTTTCATTCATTTATAGGATTATTTTAGTCTCCAAAACAAATTACAATTTATTTTATAGCCCAACAAGAAGTAATTTATCCTTTCTACTAGTTTTGTAAATGTCGAGAGCCTACTCCTATTGCTAGGCTCTCAATTTTGAAGGTTTAAAGTTTAAACACGTTTCTGATTAGCTGGGATGTATTAACTATGTATAGTTTCAGCTTCTCATTTCTAAAACCTCAATTTTAAAAATATATTTGTTTATAATTCAGAAAATGTTAATTTTATGAAAAAAATTCTGTAAAAAAGTAATTTTAAATTAAAATCCTACAACTTTTTAATGATAAGTTATTTCGTATCTCAAAGCGTTGAGCATATATGACCAAAATAGGACATCTGTTAATTTAAGTACCCCCCTGTCATTTTTGGGGGGTTTATGGTGTTAAATTGTGCCTATCTCCGAATTTTAATCAAAATATTTTGAGCTTATTAGGAGAACATATTTTTTTCTCTTTTCAGCTTTAAGTAAAATACGCTTAATTTTAGGGGTGGATTGATAATTCCCAAAACTCTTCTGGGGATCCTTATGAAACCACTAAGTACCAAGTTTCAGACCTATCTGTGAAATGGTTTCGGGTCCAGGCCGATGAATAGACTCACATATACACAGATTTATTGTATTTCGAAAACCACTTCATACTTTTCAGGTTAAGGAGGTAATGAAACGTCTACATCCATTAGAATATCAAATTATATTTGATTTTGACGATCAACATACTTCCTTTCGCAAGAACGTAAAAATATGTTTACCCTTCCTATAAAAATCGAACTGTAGATATATATTTTTAAGACTCATGATTACAATGAAAAACCCTTTACAAATTATTTTCTCCTTTGCTTTGAAAGCTTGAGGCCATGTTCACATTTCCTTGTTTACGTTATCGCGAAATAAGGGGACGAAGAAAAGAATAAAAAGATTATTATAGACCATGAATCGAAGACGTTCGATTTTCAGTGGCGGTGAAAGGTCGTCTTATTTAAACCAGGAGATGAAAAACTTCCCTTCGACGATCAGGTTGGTAGTACTGGGATGAAACCATGAAGCTTAGGGGGTATATTGGAGGGGGTAAAGGGGGAGGATACTAAGGAGGAAAAGGGGAATAAAGGGGCCTAGCTATTAAAGAAGGAACCTGGAGTAGGATTGGGTCTCACTAAATCCTTGGGATTGAACTCTAGGGTCTGGGACTTTATGCTAAAAGCGAATATTAACCATATTAAAGCTACTGTATTTATTTCTTCTAAAAATATCTCACACTTTTTTTATAGTCCTATTGCCAACTTATTAGTTTTAAAATTATAGCTTTTTGTGATCTACGTCCTACCAGGCTATCCACATATTCACACTAATTGGATAGGGAGAGTAATGTATAATTTAGAGGGACCGTATCCACAATTTCACGGAGGGATGGTGTGTAAACATTTAGGAAAAAATATCTCATTAGAACCGGCTGGATATATAGCCCAGTCCCTTCTGTCACCGGCAAACTAGACTAGACGATACTGACACCTTAATCTAAATGCCTACTGGTGCGGATATTTTTTAGATAAAAGTTTATAACAGTATAATAAGCCTTAGGGGATATAAGTTAGTTATGTAAAGTCCCATCCCTTAGATATATCTATTTTGGATAATGCGCCAAATAATATAATAGAGATAAGATTGACTGTTCAGTATTTTGTTTCTGTCCTTGAATAAATGAGTTTGTAATCTGTGTGCTAGGATAAAGTTGTCTTTAAAAATTACACGTTTAATACTCTCCTCTCAATTTTGAAACAAATCCAATTCTTCTCCCATCTTCGAACCTAATATTATATTTATCCTCCCCTTCGAAACTAATATCATCTCTCGCCCATTTTCGAAACTAATATAATCTCTTTCCCACCTTTGAAACTAATATAATTTCTTTCCTATCTCCGAAACAAATATAATCTCTCTCCCATTTTCGAAACTAATACAATCTCTCGCCCATCTTCGAAACTAATATATTCTCCCGCCCATCTTCAAACCTAATATAATCTATTTCTCATTTTCGAAACTAATATAATTTCTCTCTCACCTTCGAAACTAATATTATCTCTTCCTCACCTTTGAAACCAATATAATTTTCCTCCCATCTTTGTAAAACATTATTTCTCTCCCATCTTCTAAATTAATATAATCTCTCGCCCATTTTCGAAACTAATATAATCTCTCTCCCATCTTGTAAACTAATATAATCTCTCACCCATTTTCGTAACTAATATATTCTCCCGCCCATCTTCAAACCTAATATAATCTATTTCTCATTTTCGAAACTAATATAATTTCTCTCTCACCTTCGAAACTAATAAAATTTCGCTCCCATCTTCGATATTAATATAATCTCACTCCCACCTTTTAAACTAATAATATCTTTATCTCACCTTTGAAACTAATACAATACTTCCCCCAGATTCAAAATTAATAAATATTATTCCAGCTTTGAACCAAATTTCATACTTACAATTCAATTTTCTTTAATTCTAAAATATTTCCTTTTAAGTTGGGCACATCTACACATTTATTTCCAAAACTAAGTCAGCCACAGCTTTAAGATAAAGAAGATGAACCATATAGGAGATTGCTTTTGATTGTATTGACGTAATTTTATTGACACGATGAGGATACAAAAAAGGAGCACATATTGACGTTCCTTACAAGAGATGATGTGGGATGAGCATGAGAAGAAAAGGGAAAAAGAAAAATTAGGAAATGAACGGATAGAAACGAAGCAACCGCGAGGAGGAATGAAATAGGTTTTTTTCCCTAACCGCTTCAGTGGCCGCATGGTATAAGGCGCTACTCTCGCACTAGACTAGAATTCTGAAAATGGGGAGATCGGATTTTGATACCATTCGAGTGTGCTGAAGGTGGTTTTTCCTAAATGGTTTTCCATTCTCTCTATCTCTCGCTTTCTTCAAGCAAATGTCTGTACACTTTCTTTAAATTCTACCTTTCTTATCCCTGATACATCAGTGTGATTAGTACATAAGCGTATAATCCGAAAGGGTATTAAGACGCGCGCAAAAATAAAAGTTGTCTTAGTAGGTATATCGGTAAAAGTTCTTTTAGTTTAAGAAATAAATACTTTTTTTCGACTCCAGATGAGTGCAATCAATATTTACATTAATAGGGTAAGGATGGGGAATTTTTTTTAAACAAAATGAGGTAGTATACTCGCATTTTCATGTTGGGAGAGTGGGAAAACATTTAGAAAAAACTCGGTGTGCCCTCTCGGGATTGGAACCTTTACAATCCCCATAACCAACAAGACAGACAATATGAGACCGACACTTAAGTCCACGTGACCACTGGTGTCAGTGTTTAACCTTCCAACTATTACATTTCACAAGGGAAATGTTATTTTAAAAATTGTAATATCTTTTACAGTGTCATCTCAACGGTTTAATCCATTTACTATGTATGTGTAACGTGTTTGTCTGCTGTTTCCCTTGCGCAACTCTGTGGTCTAGTGGTCAATAGTTCCTGGCTACAGATCCAGAGGTACTGAGTTCCATCACCAACGCTTCCAGAATTTTTCTCCCAAGCAGTGGGTCTGAAACGAGATCAACTCAGTCCCGCGAGGACAAATGAAGAGCTAAATGATTAAAGAAGTAGCAGTTTAGATATAGAAAACTGAGATTAACGGCTGGAGGGTTCTTTGTGCTGACCACATGGCACCCTTTATCCGCAAATTTGGGCACTATCGCGATGACGGTCACTCGGTCGATATAGTTTGATTGCGTACTGGCGCCATGGAGTTACCTTTCACAAGTGAATCAATTGAGGGGATAAGGGACTGCGGTGTGTTTCCTAAGTTAAGATAGTTTGGACAGAGGATACTGGAAGCCGCTCATGCTCAAGCCACATTATAATATTCCTACAAAGAGGGAATGTCACACAGCAACAGGGAGAAATGTTTGTAAAACCACACGATAAAAAAATAGGATAAGAACGTAATTTACTACATTCGATGAAAATAGAATCCTCTTGAGTGGTCCAACAATCCACAAGCGTGTTGGTTCATAATGATTTGCAACACAAAACTAGAAACAGCTAAATTCCTACAGATTTTATTTTCTTATGTATAAACGGATATGCCTATTTAAGATACATATCACAATTGATGTTTTCAAATTATTATATTGTGCAACGAAACAAGAGTAACACACGCGCTTCCCACTTAAGGTGGAGTGCTAGTGAGCGTGAGTTTAGGGCAGTATTTTTTCAGTTTTTATAGCACAAACATCTTTTGGTCAAGATAAATCAAATATTTCTTCTATAGAAACATAGAGTTTTGTTTTCTGCATATGCTAATATCAACAGTTGTTGAATATCTGTCATGAGCATGGCGGCATTTGGTGACAAACTTTTCTCTTTATTTGGGTTACACGCCTATGTCTTAATTACTCTAATGAATTAGGAATTGGAACGGTTATATCTAGAAGAAGTGAGACCACATTTTAGGGAGAGTGGAAAAGCATTTGTGAAAAAATAACCCTCGATTCACCCGAAAGAAATTCGAGCCTCAATTCTTCCTATTCTCGGCAATCTGGCTCTACACGAAACTAGCGCGTTAGCCAACTACGCCACCGAGGCGGGTAAGTAACGTAATGTCCATTTAACTTTAGTGTAAAGTAATTTTCATTTATTGTTCACGTAACGTAACGTTCACGCAATGTAGAGAAATCTAATGTGTAATCTGTATTCAATTAACATTAAGGTAACCTGACAACTGGCAGCCCACGTTGGCTTGGGTTTTTTTTTTCTCGGCCCGCGAAGTTTCTTGGAAAAAGTAATCTACTGTAGTAAAATTGACGTTTTCAACCGAGAAGCGGAAAGTTTTGAAATGTGTGGGAAAAATCCACGAAGGCTCCAACTGATGTTAGTGTTTTTTATTAGCACAGCGCCTTGCTACCCGTTTGGGTTACGCTAATGGTTTTAGGGATTATGAAGGCTATATTTAGAGGAAGTGTACCCGCTCTAAAGATTTGATTAAAAATTAGTTCTTTACATTACAAATAATACATATTTATTATTTAACTATAAAAAAAAAAGCTCTAACGATTTTGTTCAAAATTGATATCGGGGAGATATTTTACTTAATCATGAATATATATCATTATTTTTTTAATATATAAACTATGTTAAGAGTTTACTTACGACGAATTATTTTTTTTTTTTTTTCAAAATATACCATGAAGATTTAATCCAAGTTGTGTATCCGGAAATCGTGTTTCATGATAATTGAGAATATATTTTTATTTTTACAAATTATAAAACCATTATAGGAAAAAACATTCAAATAATTGTGCATATAGCTGAAAAAAATCCTCCCTAATCAATCCATCCCTACTAACATTTTCACTCTACCCTATCCTTGCATACTCCCCTCGCCTCGACATCCACACACCGAGTCATACATGCGTTTTTATTCTCTTGAAACTATTAATGTTTATTTTTTTCACACTTTTGTATACAGCATTTAATAATGCATCAAATGGCTTACCCCTTTCTTTTGATCCACACACTTTACCTTAAAATATTTGCCTCGTCCCTTAATCCACACTCATCTTCCTAACATACCCAAACCAACGTAAGATGCTTCTTTCACATTTAACTTTTAGATTCCCTTTCAAACTACACACCTTCAGCACCCATTCATGTACATACGAGTTTTTCACATACATTTCTTATATATCCCATTCCAACCCCATTCATCTTTCTCTTTTGCTTATCATGATAAATCCACGATTCACCTCCATATAACAATGTTGGCATTTACACACTTTTATATACTGCCATATTTGCATCTTTGGATATCCATTCTTTACAAGAGCCCACATAACCTACATCCAACTACTCTCCGAGACACATTAACCCGTCTGTCAATTTAACCACGTATCCTTACATTTTTCCATTTATACTAAGCTGACAATCATTTCCTGATATTTCCTTATCAAAAACTATTACCTTAGTTTTGGAGACATCTATACGAAGATCCATTCTGCCTGTCACAACATTCAAGGGATTTAATGTAGTCAGTAAGTCACTTTCATTCTCAGACATCAATACAGCATCATCTGCATATATAGCAGCACGCTTAATTTCACATAGTCCATTTGTACACCAACCGCGTTCTCACAATCATCTTTCATACATGAATACATTAAATAACCATGTAAACATAACACAACTTTGTCTAACACACTGTTCAATGTCAAACCATTCGCTCAAAGCTCCTTCCACCCTAAGGCACGGTTTACTTCAATCATACACCGCCATTGTTGCATTTACTAACAATTCATCCATACCATATCCTCTAATAATATTCCTTAACTTACTCCTATTCACACGATCGTACGCTTTCTCTAGACCAACAAAGGTAGTTTACAAATAACAAATTAAGTTAGTTGTTAAAGATATGTTAATAATTTTGTTTAGAATCTATATATAAAGAATAATTATTGTGATCAACAAGATTATGTGTTTGTTTTTACGAGGAAAACTTACTTAAGGGTAAACATAACAAAGGAACGCTCAATACCAAACAGATATATTGAAAATCTTAAATAAGAAATATGAAAAAGGATAGATAAAATAGAAAGAAAGTTGAAGATAAAAAATGAAGATGAAAATTGACGAAGACAACAGGGAATATTTATTCCCTAAAAAATGCTATTAATAAGTGGTTAATATTTGAATGACCTTTAACATCACCAATTAGATGAAATACCGGCAATAAGGAGTCTAAATAAGAATAATGGTTAAACATTAAACATAAGTAGAAGTTAAATTGGTACATGGATAATACATAGAACTGCCAGAATAATCCGAAAAATTTTGATGAACATTCATAAATTAATGAAATATAAGAGACACAGTAAAGTCAAAGATAAAAAGAGTAAAAATACAAGAAACACATTAAAATTAATGTGTTTCTTGTCTTCGTCAATTTTCACCTTCATTTTTTATCTTCAACTTTCTTTCTATTTTATCTATCCTTTTTCATAGTTCTTATTTAAGATGTTCAATATATATGTTTGGTATTGAGCGTTCCTTTGAAAATATTTATTATACTCCTTCTTACTAATTTAATATGAATATAATTAATACTACTAGAGGGTAGTTTACTGAAAATCTATTTTTGAAAAATTTCTTGCTATAATACACAATATTAGAAAGTGTGTGGGATTCTATCGTATCTAGCATAGTTACCATAATCATGTAAAGGTTATATTATTTTTATATATATGAAGAGAAAACTCAAAACCGAAAGCAGGATGCAAAAGCATGCGAAGCATTAGAAGAAAGAATCATTTCTTAATATTATTCAAAGTAAAAATATATTGTTAATGTTAGCATCAAAGTGTGTTTAAGTTATTTTATCATTCACTTTGCAACTTGCAGCTACAATTTTTTTAATATATATTTTAAGTTCCCCCTTTTTCAAATAAAAACAACTTTGTGATAACATAAATACAGACTAAGGATACTTTAGCAGTGTTTTTTTTTCTTTTTTCTTTTACAAAGTGAAAAGTAAGCAGCTCTGTATGCGCTAGGGAATAAACAGTTTGGAATTAACAACAAGAAAGAAAACCCTTTTTTAAAGTTAAAACATCGAACAATGAAATAACTTTCTGTGTTGTGAGACTTAAACTTGCAGTATACTTTATATCCGAGTGATACACAAGAAATATAAAGACAATTAAGCTAGATTTATTCCAGATATACGATTTCTAGATTTTAGAGTTTTGAAAAGTTTTTTTTTATAAAACAAGTTTTAAAGATTTGTATTTTTAACGTGAAATAAATACATTCCAAATGTCTTATTTTGTTTTAATATTAAGTGTGCAAGTCCATACTTTCCTACATGTTGTATTTATTATTGTAGGATTCATGTAGGAATAACAGTATTTAACGCCCACAAACGTTACTAAAACAATTTTAATATAATTCTGATTGCCAAACTCTTCCTTCACCTCTGACAAGACGTGTATTAATCACAACTTGTGAATGTGTGGAATGCCAGGTCTCCACCGTGGTTCGGATCCCACGTAAAACTGTAGGTCCTCCATTTCATCTCACAATCACCCTACCATTACACATTAGATTAAGTGCGTATAAACCGAACGGGTAGTAAGGCGTGGTGATAGTAATAATAATAATTTAATATATTCGTACGTAAATCCATGTGATCTGCAACAGTCACTTTTGATACATATGTTCTGTACCTTTAAAATAATATCAATAATATAATAAAATGTTATCAAATTAATGGGTGCTGGAGGAGTGCGATTTGAAAGGGATTCCGATAGATCAATGTGAAAGAAACGTGTTACGTTGATTTGGGCATATTGAAAGGATGATTGTAGATCGAGTGACGAAACAAATATGTAAAGGTAGATGGCGGTATGAAAGAACGTATAGTGTTGTCCCGAGCTCACTATCGCTCCATATTTTAACCTATGATGACGCAAGCAAACCCACGCTAGTGTACACAAAGTATCCACTTAGTCAAATGTGTGTTTATCAAAAGGAAGGGTAGGCCATGTAAGACGTGGCTAGATGTTGTAGACGAATGTGTGAAAATGAGAAACATTAAGAATGTAAGGATAAAAGAGCATGCATTACTCGGTGAATAGATGTTGTTGTTGATGATGATGATGATGATGATGATGCGAATGGAGGATGCAAGAATAAGGAAGTGTGGAGAAAGTTAGTGAGGATAGATTAAGTACGGAGTTGTTTTTTCAGCTATATGCACAGTGTATTGCCTACCCCGTAAGGGAACGGCGTGATTAGGTAGGTATGTATGAGTTTGCCGGAGAAAAAAGTTTGTCCTTTCTAAACTGTCCTTTCTATGGAAAAATTACTATACATACTATGCGCATTGAATTGAACCGAAAACTATTATACATCATGGACAATGTTTTCCTACTTAATTCAGTACAAGTCAACAATTAGTGGGTCCGGGGTTCAATCCTCGGTCCCGGAACAGATTTATCTGATTACCAAACCCTTGCTTCCCCTCTGACAAGACGTGTATTAATCACAGCTTCCGAGAACCGAGAACCGAGAACAAAAGGCATGCCCTAATGCTCCCTGAAGGGGAGCACGAGAGCAAGTTCCAACACGTACCGACCAATTGGTCACACCGTGTGGTTCGCAAAAGTTTATGAGCGGGTTGTCGCGTTCGCGAAGTTCTAAAATAAAATAAAAGTTTGATATTGATATTGATGTGAATATGTGGAATGCCAGGCCTCCACCGTGGTTCGGATTCTACGTTAAACTGTAGGTCCTTCATTTCATCGCACAATCACCCAACCATTCACATTAGCGTAAGTGCGTATAACCCGAACGGGTAGTAAGACGCTGTGCTAATAATAATAATAATAATTATTACTGTTTGAATGACTAAACATTGTTAGTAAAACAAGTAGCTCTCACTCACACCTCTGGATACGTGGTTTAAATGTCATACTCATCACCGACAAAGAGGGGGTTGGGGCTTACAATTGTTTAGTTTTTTTCTCTAATCGGTTTCTCATTCTTTCTTCACGCACATTCGGATACATTTACTCTCTTACATCCCTCGCCCCTACCCTATTAGCGTAGCTAAATTCGGATAGTTGTGACGGTTGGAAAATGATTGTTTTAGTTAATTTAGCCACAAATTAAGACAACTATATATACCTTGCACACTTCGCTGGCCGCGCGGGCTAACGCGCTACTCTCGCAGTAGACTAGACTGCCGATGACGGGGAGATAGCGGGTCGAATCTCGGTCGGGAGTACTAAGGGTAGTTTTTACAAAATAATTCTCCCCTTTCCATCTAAGCAAATGAGGGTACACTTACTCTAAATATAACCCTCCTAATCCCTAAAGCTATTAGCGTATTTAGTACATAATCGTATAAGCCGAAAGGATAGTAAGACGCGGGGCTAAAAACAAAATAAAATTACACGTCCATAAAGTGCTAACTTATCAAATTGGTAAATAGTCCTCCCCTATCACCTGCCCCTCCCCTCCCCCCCAACCTAAAACTCTTGGGGTTTCCTGAAACGATTTCATTCCATTTAATTCTTGTATTTCCTTTCTTGTTAAAAATAAAGTTATATAATATGACACGTTTCTCCTTTTATATTGTACAAAAAAAGAAAATAAGATCCACCCCCCATCCCGTCCTACGACTTTCTGGATCCCTCCCCCCCCCCATCTTTAGACGGAATTGCCACTTTGGTTTCTATAAGCAAGGGCACAAAGGACACGTGCTTATCGGCGTGTTTTTTTTTACCTTCCCTCCCACAGTTCTTGATTTCTTCACAAGACGCTGGGGTTAAGCGCATGCGCTTGTGAGTCCGCCCCTCTTTCAGAAAGATTAACCACAGTTTTTTTTATCTTGTTCCGTTATTTGTCACTCTCGCAGTCGCAGTAGACTTGACTGCCAATGACAGAGAGATCTTGTTCGGGTGAACTGAAGGTGGAGTTACACTATCCTTCCAAGCAAATGGTAGCACACTTCCACTAAATTTGACCTTCCTCACATCACCCACTTTGGTGGCCGTAGGTTTCTAACGTGTTACTCTGCCGATGACGGGGTGATAGAGGTTCGAATCTTGGTCGGGTGCACTAAGAGTGGTTTTAAAAAAATGGTTTTACACTCTTCTTCCATACAAATTTGGGTTCCTATAAATATAACCTTCCTAATCCCTAAAATGACTAACGTAATTAGTGCATTAGCACAAACCCGACCCGCCTCTGTGGCGTAGTTGGCTAACGCGCTAGTCGTGTTGAGCTCAACTGCCAAGGATGGGGTGATTAAGGTTTGAATCTCGGTCGGGTGAATTGAGAATGGTTTTCCCCAAATGGTTTTCCACTGTCCCTCCACGCAAATGCGGGTTCACTTCCTCTAAATTCAACCTTCCCAATTCCAAATCCATTAGCGTAATTGGTACTTAAGCGTATAACCCGAACGGTTAGTAAGACGCGATGCTAAATAATAATAAAGATTAAAAAGAGCATAAACCCGAACGGTTAGTAAGACATGGTGCTAAAAAAAACTTGTTTCAAGTTGTGTCGAGGTTTGTATTTGTCACGATGAAACAGCACGGACCCGCTTTGGTGGCTGACCCTTTTTATCTTAATATACTCCCGTGGTAAGCTGTTAGCTGGCCATCTTTGTGACGACTGCTTTCAACTGTTGCTTTTACCCGCTTCAGTGAGAATAGTCCAAGGCGTCACTCTCGTGTTAGACTGGCTTGACAATGACGGGGAGACCAGGGCTAGAATCCCAGTCGGGTCTACTAAAGGTTGTTTTTTTATAAATGTTTTCCCACTCTCCTTCCACGCAAATTAGGGTAGATTATCTATAAAATGCTTCCTTCCTCATCTTTCATCTTTATCCCATTAGAGTAATAAATTTGCATTAATTGAATGGGTGATATTCTTTTTATTATTATTAATAATAATAATTGTTGCCTTTAAAATAAAAATATGTAAGCATTAAATTTCTAAAATCTTTATCATTATCTATCATAATATCATCTTCGGTACATACGTTTAAAAAAATTAATTGTAAGCATTTCAGTAAATCTGGTGGAATCATTTTCTTAAATTGCGGCTCCCCTAATGAAAATTTGAAAACTTAGATACTAAGTAGGTCTGAATCCTTTTATAAATAAAAAAATTAAAACCGGTGTTTTATAACTAAAGAAATATGGGTAAAAAAAATGTATTTTTATGATTGCAGTTTTTCCTTTGAATATCTTGGAAATTAAAAAATTTTGGGCACATTTTTATGTTTTTTTAGCGCCATGTCTTACTAACCGTTCTGGTTATACGTCTATTCATTAGTATGTTATGAAAGAGAAATGTTGAATTTAGATTTAGTGTACCCATATTTGCGTGAAGGGAGAATGGCAAACAATTTAGGACAAACCACCAGAAGTACACCTGGCCGGGATATGAACTCCGATCTCTGCATCATAAGTAGTCCAGTACGTTACGAGAGTTAAACCTTAGACCATGTGGCCACAGAAAGTATGTCTTAATTCCCAAGATTTTATTAAAATTAAAATTAAAAAATATATAAATCGGCTGGGTAAAATCTTGAGAGTCAATATAAAAAAATGCTTTGAGATTTAAATATTTAAATTAACTGGCCGGTATAAGTATATTTCGCTTCCACCTAAAAAGAATGTTGCCCCTTCTTTGGGTCACGCTCCTCAGTTTGAGAACCTAACCCTTGAGTCACAGGTACGCACAAAGGTTTAACTGAAATTATAATTTGTTGTGATGCTAAATTAAATTTACATATTATTGCGAATAGTATTTTTTAAATAATTAAACATTATGGAATTTAATATAGTAGTCTAAGTTAAAAACTTATTAAACCACATTTTATAACACGTTAATCATCCTTAATACTAATTAAAAATAGTTTTTTTATTTTCTATAATATAATCATTTAAAATTGAAATTAAGAATATTATGTAATTGATTTATAGTAAAATGTTTCTAAGACAAAGGGAAACAAAAGCTAAAATTAAGGTTTCACTTAATAAATTTGACTTGAAAATACAAAAATAAAATAAACAAAAGAGTTTTAATCAAGATTTCTTTCAAAACGGCACGATGACAATTAATTAAAAGCCAAGTGAAAGAGAATAAGCTCGTTGAAATAATATTTGCTTATTTAACGTTGGTTTTACAAAGATGAGATTTTGATGAGAATAACATTTTTTTAAATATTCATACAAATATTTATCGTTTAATATTGATAAAATTCTACTAAATTGTTAATTGAGTAAGATTAAGAGTAATAGTAATAGTATGGCCATGTGAGAGGAATGGAGAGGGAAAGAATGTTTAGGAGGATGTTGGATATGGTGGTGGGGGGTGGGAGGCCGAGAGGAAGACCAAGATGGCTGAAGGGAGTAATGAGGAGCGTGGAGGAGAGAGAAGAGGATTGGGTAGTGGTGGAGGGAGAAGAGGATTGGGTAGTGGTGGAGGGAGAAGAGGATTGGGTAGTGGTGGAGGGAGAAGAGGATTGGGAATGGTGGGAGGAGAAGAGGATTGGGTAGTGGTGGAGGGAGAAGAGGATTGGGAGTGGTGGGAGGAGAAGAGGATTGGGTAGTGGTGGAGGGAGAAGAGGATTGGGTAGTGGTGGGAGGAGAAGAGGATTGGAAGTGGTGGAGGGAGAGAGGTGGTGGAGGGAGAGGCTTACTATCCAAACAGACGCAGCAACTGGCTGAAAGCTGTTAATGATGATGATGAAATCCAAAACAATGGATTACATAATAAGTTTTAAATGATATATATATATATATGTTTTTTATTATTATTTTACGTTCCCCCCCCCCCTTAAGATGTTTTTGCATTCCCCCGGGGGTACGCGTACCTTAGGTTTAATACCACCGCTTNCTTAAGATGTTTTTGCATTCCCCCGGGGGTACGCGTACCTTAGGTTTAATACCACCGCTTTTGGAAATATAGTGGAGATAGGCAGCTGTTGTCTCGAGTTAACAATCGTGGAATTGAAATCCCTCGTAGGTCTAAGACGTAATTAAAACAGGAAGGCAGGTACAGGCTTCAGGTAATTAGCGAACCAACCAAAGATACGTCTCATTAATGTTCACACCTTGGTTTTAGCATCCATCAAGCTTCGACTTGAGAGGGGAGGTATCAGTCTCTCCCTCCTTCCCCTATTTCCCCTCTTTATTTGATATGTAGAGTAAAACTTTGTCATTGACACAACAGTTATGAATGAACATTGTCCGATCTTCACTTTTCAACTGCTTGACCAAGCGTAGCGGGGTCCTGTTTTAACTTTTTGAAAATTTGGCAGTTAGTCTGTGTCTTTTTGTCCGGATGATTGTTCCGCGATAACTCATGAGGTAGGTGTGCGGAATGAAAAATGTATAGGAAATGTACCAGAGTTTGCGTGGAGATAGAGTGGGAAATAATTCAGAAAAACAACATCCCTCAGTACAACAAGCTAGGGATTTGAACCCCGACCTCACCGTCACCAGAAAGCCAGAATAAAAGAGCTTGCCTTGCCCAGCGTGTCTACGTTTTTGTCAAGTTAGCTTGTGTGACGTGTTCTGGTAATTATAATAAATTATTTAAAAAAACTATGTGACTAAATGGCGTCAGCTCATAATCGAGATATGCCGACCGACAGACCGCTGTCTGTCGGCGAAGATGGTGTCGATTTCTGCGGATATAAGGTGTCATTTGATCATCACAACAAAACCTTCGGCCGTTAATCTCAGTTTTCTAGACCAGAGCCGCTACTTCGTCTAAGTAGCTCCTCAGTTGTCCTCACGAGGTTGGGCTGGCCTTCTTCCAGACCCGCTGCTCCACAGAAAATATGGAAGCTCCATGAATGGAACCCGGGACCTCTGGGAACTTTTCTAACCACTAGACCACAGAGGCGGTCAATTAGTACAAAATTCACATGTTAAATAAATATTATGATTCAATATAAAACAAGAATTTAAATCCAAATGAGTTAACTAAACAATTGGGAAGACGTATTGTATTGTCCACCGAATTCTCCGCGGGTGGAAATGGGGTATTGCAAACCCAAACTAGCACCCTCACGTCCGCTATTCTTCCACCCTATTGATATCTTCCTCACGTAACGGAGACATGGCGTTAGAAAGTTGTTCGTGTTCGTTATCCGCGCGAGTGCTGGGCGGTTTGAGGAGGTGGGAGGGGGGGATTCTATGAAGAAAGGAGCGCACGTGTTCCCGCCATTCTGGCGCGAGAGTAAGGGTGGGGGAAGGCGAGGGGTGGCGGCAGCTGCTGACAAATAAAGACACGTGCCAATTCATTCCCTTTCTTATGGCCGACGCACTATAGATCTTTTATACCCGCATCCGTGGACACGCGGATAAAGGTGATAATCTGGTCTAACCTAAATTCATTATTAGATATAAAGCAATTTTTTAGACATTTACAAAAATGTTTTGTGAGTTCATACGTCAGTTCATATAATATATTATTTATTAATTTAGCACCACGTCTTACTACCCGTTCGGGTTATACGCTTAACTACTAATTATTTTTATGGGTTAGGAATTGGGAAGGTAGGATTTAGAGAAAGTGAACCCGAATTTGCGTAGAAAGAGTGGAAAACCATTTAAGAAAAAACACCCCAGTTCACTCGGCTGAGATTCAAACCTCGATCTCCCCGTTCTCGTCAGTCTAGCTCTACACTAAACTAGCGCGTTAGTTAAATACGCCACCGAGGTGGGTTCATGTGATATACAGCTACCATTTTTTATATATTACTTAATATCAATGCTTATAAAATAACACAAATAATAAAGTAAAAATAATATCAAGGCTGGCCTAAAAAAAAAGTTGCCTTAGAAAAAGTTCCTACCAGAATTCAAATAAATAGCACCGGTGACGCTGGAGGTCGGTGTTTGAAGGTGATTTTTCCCATTAATTCGAGTTTAATTAATCTAAATTCTACATTCCTACCCGCCTGGGTGGCGTAGTTGGCTAAAGCGCTTGTCGCGCTGAGCTCGACCGTCGAGGACGGGGAGATCGAGGTTCGAATCTCGGTCGGGTGAACTGGGGGTGGTTTTTACTAAATGGTTTTCCACTCTCCCTCCAATCTCCCTCCACGCAAATGCGGGTCCACTTCCTCTAATTCAACCTTCCCAATTCCCAATCCATTAGCGTAATTAGTACTTAAAAGCGCATAGCCCGAACGGGTAGTAAGACGCGGTGCTAAGTAATAATAATAATAATAATCTACCTTCCTCATCCCCATGTCTTTATTATAAATATGCGGATAGCTGGGGTGGGTTGTTAAGACTAAGAGCACAAATAATTCCAACAGTTTGATAACAAATTTTTTGTGGGTTTACGGTGCATCGCACAGACTTTCTCTTTTATCTTAAAATATACATATAACTTAATAAAAACAAGTACCATTTATATAAAGAGATAATATAAATTGTTGCAGAAACATTCCACCAAATAACATGGATTAAATAATACACATTGTTACAGAAACATTATGGAAAGAGGAACATCTCTCTCCGTCAAAATGTATAACAACAATTTTCTGTTTTTAATGAGCCCCATAAAAAAATACAAGTTCAGGAGCTATTAGTTTTATGAAATATATTACAGATAAAAGATTAAAATTTTTAATAGTACTATAACTTAACAACGATAAGTTCTTTCGTATCTTAAATAGTTGGGGAGATTTGATCAAAATTATAAGTTTCTGCAAATGTAAAGTAGCCTCAAAGTAATTTTCATGTGGAAATGAGAATTGCCGTTTTGTTTGAACTGTTAAACAATACCTAGCTATGAAATTTGATTAAAATCGTTAAAGTGGATTTCGAGAAAAAAAAATTGTTTATCCTTCGGTAAGCTATCCTTAATTTTAGGGTTGGACATCTAATTCCAAAAACTCCTCGGGGGAACATTATGAAAACAATAGATACCAAGGCTTAGCCAGTTCGGTAAAATGACCTAGGCTCTAAGCCATGATACAGACACAATGACAAATTTCATTACATTGTAAATGCCCCCCTTTTTTGGCTTCATCGGGTCATGAAACGTAAATATTTATCAAAATCATGAATTCGATTTTTTTTACGATCACAATACTTTCTCTACCCGATGGGTCGCGAGATAGTAAAAAGTTGTATTCAAGTTCCCAATGCCATAGAGGAAGTAAGGTTATACGTATTATATACAAGAGAAACAAATTAAAACAGTTAAAATAGTTATGGGGAGACCTGGTGGTCTAGGGGTAAGGTGTCAGACTTCTGTGCTGGCGGCCAGGGTTCAATCCTCGGTCCCGGCACAAATTTATCTGATTACCAAACCCTTCCTTCACCTCTGACAAGACATCTTGTGAATGTGGGGAATGCCAGGCCTCCACCGTGGTTCGGATTCCACGTTAAACTGTAGGTCCTCCATTTCATCTCACAATCACCCTACCATTACACATTAGCGTAAGTGCGTATAACCCGAACGGGTAGTAAGACGCGGTGCTAATAATAATAATAATAATAATAATAATAATAATAATAATAATAATAATAATATTTAAAATAGTTCGTAATTTCATAGAAATTTTGTATCAATTCAAACGTTTGTGTACAGGATTCGACAGCCAATATAATTGCTATTACAATGGGTTTTCTCAATAAATCGTTATCAATAGTAAACACAAAATTAATGCAATGTTTGTATTATATTCTTATATCAGAAATGATTGTGTATGTGTTGAATCGAGAGCAATTTTAGCTTTGGGTGCAGTACAATGTTTATTTTAAATTTTACCATTGTCCTGATCAAACTGTAATTCAAAATACAAATCGGCCTTAGTGCCCACATTTCATTAAAATATATTATTCTTAATTGGACAACTGATTAAAGTATTTTATCTACAGAACAATAAAACCTTTTTAAAACTAGCTTTGTGAATAATACATTTGATTAATTCATTAAAAGTTTTACTACTTGAATTAAGGCGGTCCATAATATAAGGTGGCCTTGATTTAACTAAATAATATTGGTCTATTAACTGTGTTTTTAAACTTTTTTTTAAAATCAGGTGTTTTATTGTCAAGAATAATACATTATTTTCTGAGGAACCGCAGACAGACGATCTTTATAGGATTTTATTTTTTATTTTTGCTGGTAATGTTCATAAAGTGAACAGTTTTGTTTTGTATTGTATTCATAAATATGTAATGACACAACATTTGTTTTTACTATTAAGTATTTAATTTAAATAAATAATTAATGATGGCTTGTTATGTGTTAACTTAAGAAATTTGAATAGATTTGGCTTAAAATGCGCTTTAGATTTATCTATATAATTTTTTCTGTTGTTTTTAATAGATTTAAACTCGAAATAAGAACGATTTTTTTCCCTAGAAATAGATATCCGCGTGTCAAGTAGCCTAATCATTAACATGCGCTTCACGCCATCTTGTGTGGAATAATTGGAAATAACAAACAGTATATTTAGGACGTAGCGTTCTCTTCTTTATTTCAATAGAAAGCTTAAGCTCACACTCCAACTAAATTTGTTTTTAAATTAATCAATAATTATTAAATCATATTTTCGCACACTAAATTGCTCTATAAAATATTAATAATTATTATTAATATAGTAGTTATTATTATTTATTATTATTATTATTAATTATTATTATTATTATTATTATTATTATCAGCACCGCGTCTTACTACCCGTTCGGGTTATACGCACTTACGCTAATGTGTAATAGTAGGGTGATTGTGAGATGAAATGGAGGACCTACAGTTTAACGTGGGATCCGAACCACGGTAGAGGCCTGGCATTCCTCACATTCACAAGATGTCTTGTCAGAGGTGAAGGAAGGGTTTGGTAATCAGATAAATCTGTGCCGGGACCGAGGATTGAACCCCGGCCGCCAGCATAGAAGTCCGACACTAGTTCTTATTTAAAAATTCTAGTGCTTATACATAATTTATAAACATAGGATTATACAAATTAATAGTTATTTTCAAGTCTATAAAATATATTTTAGTTATTTTAAATAACTAAGTGATATTATAATAAAAAGGCTTACTGAACAATAATTACTTTACTTACATTTAATGTTTAACTTTAATCCATAATTATTATGTTTAATTTGAAATATAATTATGTAATATACCAACTTCATGTTCAGTATCGGTCAAACACATTTGGAAAATTTAACAAGACTTACAAACTGTTGTTGGTGCATTTCCTAAAAAACTACGCTCACCAACCTCAAACCTGAAATATAACATTAATGGTAATGTTGGTTATTGCAAAAACAAAAACACTAGTAGGGGTAATAACATTACATTTAGCTTTGTAAAGTTAGTTTCATTCCATAAAATATTTTTGATAGAAGGTTAATAATGGGTTTTTTTGGTGTTTTTTTTACAGCAGGTCTGGGAAATGTGGTTTTGCCGAAGAATGTTGGTTGCAATGCTCATTTCAACAGCTGCTGTGTTTGGTACTGGTCAACCAGAGAAAAGTGGTAAGAGATTTTCAACATTAGTTTTCAAAGATCTAAGAACAGATATTTAAATGATAACTCTAGCTCAATTACAATATTAAGTAAAACATCATCGTTTTAAACCATTCTAAGACGTAGGGAAAGATTAAAAGCACAACCATTTTGGACACAATCCGTCAAAATCTTTGAAAACAAAGATTATAAGTTATATACCGGCATAGGAATTTGGAGTGTTTCAATTCGAGTTCATTAAAATTGATAAAGTTAACGCTGGGATTTATTTATAAAAAATAAAATTATTCTACATTACCTAATCGAAGAGTTAAGAAGGTAACATTTAAAAAAAATGAAAACTTTAACACCGAGAATGAACCGATATAGTCAAAGAGAGGAATTTTTAGTTTAGGATTATAATTAGTATAAGACTATTTTATATTCTACCTTGATTAATTGAATTCACAATTTTCATTTATAAAATCTAAAAGATAAAGTTTAGAGATGGTATTAAAAATGTGACGAATATTAAGTCAACAGGTTAGCTATTAGATAGTTAAAAACTTTAACAAATCCGGAGGCATTTTTTATTTAAAAAAAAATAAACATATTAGAAAAGATTCTAAACTATGCTTATATTAGAATAAAAGTTTGTTTATCAAGAAAGAGTTCACAAAAAAAAGATAAATAAAAAATTCAAAATTCGCTTGTACCAGCCTATACACCCTCTTTACAGAATTCTGAATACGCCAATGACATTTATGCTTTCGCAGCAGTAGTTTCCTGCTCGTAGTCACTCAATTTGACAGGATGGCGCCATTCACAGACGCAGTTTTTTTTATCTACAATACTTTTTCATCATTTTTCTTGGCCTACATCCTTGGTAAAAAAGAAAAGAAAAAAAAGACATATCTGCTATCACAGCTTTTCAACATTTATTTGGGAAACGTTCTAGAATACAGCCCGCCCTACAAAGAACGGAAAAGAGTGACATTTTCAACAAGCTTGGTTTTATTTTTCTTCAGAACCAGCCCTCACGTGTTATGATTCAGACCTGAAAAAGAATTTCGAGGATGGTCAAACGTGGACCAACAAAGAAAAAGGCTGTGTGGAATTTCTGTGCGGGGCGTCTAATGGGGTAGCCAAAATTTACACTCAAATGTAAGTGTAATGGTTTAAAATTCGCCAAGATTTTATTAGCTTTAAAGGTGACCTGGTAGTCTAGGGGTAAGGTGTCAGACTTCTATGCTGGCGTCCGGGGTTCAATCCTCTGTCCCGGCAAAGATTTATCTGATTACCAAACCCTTCCTTCACCTCTGACAAGACATCTTGTGAATGTGAGGAATGCCAGGTCTCCACCGTGGTTCGGATTCCACGTTAAACTGTAGGTCCTTCATTTCATCTCACATTCACCCTACCATTGCACATTAGCGTAAGTGCGTATAACCCGAACGGGTAGTAAGACGCGGTGCTAATAATAATAATAATAATAATAATAATAATAATAATAATAATATTAAAAATATACTAAAANTAATAATAATAATAATAATAATAATAATAGCTTTAAAATATAAATAAATATATAAAAAACACCTGGATAAGGGAATAGAACCCGGGACCTTTGAATTTGTGTGCCAACAATCTATCTCTTAGCTATTCAAGTTAATTCCATGTTCAAGTTAATTCCATGTCCAGGGTCACACATTTTTCATTATTTTTTACCTTAAATGAAATTAATTATAGCTCGCTTCGGTGGTGGAATGGCCCAAGGAGTCACTAGCGGTATATACTGCCAAAGAGGGAGAGATCAGGTTTCCAATCTTTGTCAGGTGTACTGAGAGGTTTTTTATTAAGAGGTTTTCCATTCTTACTTCACGCAAATGTGGGTACACCTCAGATAAATTAAACCTTTCTTATCCCTAACACATTGGCGTAACTTTATTAGTTATGACACTTGGACAAGGGTCTTGGGTTCGATTCTTAGGTCCAGCTGTCATCTTTCAATATTATTTAATATACTTAATTGAAAGATGTATATCTTCATCTACTTTAGTAAAAATTGAGTGTTTTTTTTCTTCTTATAGTTGCCCGGAAATTGGCATTAAGAAAAGTAAGTACTGCTGGAATCGAGAGGATCTTGAAGCAGATTTTCCCGGGTGTTGCCCGACGACAGTGTGCTCCTGAAGTGAATTTAGGGTTCAGATAAACTCTACCCATGAGTTAAAGTCAAGAATGTTCATTCGTTCAATATATTAAAACATATCTCAATAATTTGAATGAAGGGTAAAATAATTTAATTACTACTGGCAGAATCTTAAATTTATTTATTCGAGGTAATTAAAGTGCACTTTCTTGATCGACTGGTTATACTAGCACGTGAGAATTTCTATGAGCGAGAGCGAAAGGGATTACCAATTTTGTCGGGATAGGTGTTTTCATATAACTTCCAGGGCTCTTTGACATGCCGCCATCGACATAAGACCGACGGATTTACTTCCCCTCCGAAGGAAGTTTTGTTGAGGATTTCTATCGCTCATTGACCCCTGCTGGGTTTGAACTCATAAACATCAAGTCTTGAGGCGAGCACTTTACCCTAAAAAAACACCGAGATTAACCTGGCAGAATCAATTTTTATTAATTTTTGGCATTAGTTTAGATTGTTTTAAAATTTTATTAGAGATAAAACCGTTGAATCCTTAGGGATATTTGTGATTCAAAGATTCGACAAAATATCGGATTGAATATTAGAATTTTTTAAATTCAAACTTTGAACTGAAATTTGTTTTAGAGTTATAACCCTGTTATTGGTGATACAGTCCCAATACATATATAGTACAAACTAAACAACCAGACCATTAATTTAACACTTGAATAAGTAAAATCTCTAATGAATGCAATATAAAAAGCATGTGAACATTTAGTTACTATTTATATTTTATTTATATTTCCAAGATTCTGATTTAAATTAAAGATTCATAAAATAGAGGATCAAACCCAAATATATTTTAAATCAAATATATACTTACCTACACAGTAAAAAAGTAATAATGATAATACAGTGATTTCTGCCACAACTATGGTCATGATGTACTCCCTACCTGACGCAAGAGATGTCTATTCTATCTTTAACAAAATCACCGTCCTTACCTGACGCAAGAGATGTATATTCTATCTTTAACAAAATCACCGTCCTTACCTGACGCAAGAAATGTCTATTCTGGCTTTAACCAAATCACCGTCCTTACCTGACGCAAGAGATGTATGTCGTGACTGTAACCAAATCACCGTCCTTACCTGACGCAAGAGATGTCTATTCTATCTTTAACAAAATCACCGTCCTTACCTGACGCAAGAGATGTCTATTCTATCTTTAACAAAATCACCGTCCTTACCTGACGCAAGAAATGTCTATTCTATCTTTAACCAAATCACCGTCCTTACCTGACGCAAGAGATGTCTATTCTGGCTTTAACCAAATCATCGTCCTTACCTGACACAAGAAATGTCTATTCTATCTTTAACCAAATCACCGTCCCTACCTGACACAAGAGATGTCTATTCTGGCTTTAACCAAATCATCGTCCTTACCTGACGCAAGAAATGTCTATTCTATCTTTAACCAAATCACCGTCCTTACCTGACGCAAGAGATGTCTATTCTATCTTTAACAAAATCACCGTCCTTACCTGACGCAAGAAATGTCTATTCTATCTTTAACCAAATCACCGTCCTTACCTGACGCAAGAGATGTCTATTCTGGCTTTAACCAAATCATCGTCCTTACCTGACGCAAGAAATGTCTATTCTATCTTTAACCAAATCACCGTCCTTACCTGACGCAAGAAATGTCTATTCTATCTTTAACCAAATCACCGTCCATACCTGACGCAAGAAATGTCTATTCTATCTTTAACCAAATCACCGTCCTTACCTGATGCAAGAAATGTCTATTCTATCTTTAACCAAATCACCGTCCTTACCTGACACAAGAGATGTCTATTCTGGCTTTAACCAAATCAATCGTCCTTACCTGACTCAAGAAATGTCTATTCTATCTTTAACCAAATCACCGTCCTTACCTGACGCAAGAGATGTCTTTTCTGGCTTTAACCAAATCATCGTCCTTACATGACGCAAGAGATGTATGTCGTGACTGTAACCAAATCATCGTCCTTACCTGACGCAAGAAATGTCTATTCTGGCTTTAACCAAATCACCGTCCTTATCTGACGCAAGAGATGTCTATTCTGGCTTTAACCAAATCATCGTCCTTACCTGACACAAGAAATGTATGTCGTGACTGTAACCAAATCACCGTCCTTACCTGACGCAAGAGATGTCTGTTCTATCTTTAACCAAATCACCGTCCTTACCTGAAGCAAGAGATGTATGTCGTGACTGTAACCAAATCACCATCCTTACCTGACGCAAGAGATGTATGTCGTGACTGTAACCAAATCACCATCCTTACCTGACGCAAGAGATGTCTGTTCTCGACGTTGAGGTAGGCCGATAAGACCACCTGAGACACGCCGAGCAGCGTCCCGGCCCCTGCGGCCTCCTGGAGTCTGATGGGGAGTAGGGCGTACGTCAGATAGATGAAGAACATGGCGGCCCAGACGCCCGTGGAAGGGGTGCGCCGCTCGTTGGCCGACGTCAAGGTCATCTCGAGGGCGAGGAAAGTGGCCAGTACCACGTAAGACACCCCGAGTAGGTACAGCTCGTTCAGGGCGGGCCGGGACAAGATGGCCATAAGACCTTGTAAGAAATTTTATATGTTAGCTTCCGAGTGTCAACCCCTATAGTCTAATTTTCACAAGAAGGGCCTTTTAGAAAATACAAACGTACTTTTTGCGGCAAACATTGATTTCCATTTACTATATTATAAGTGTTATTTTATAGGTATTGATAACATCTATCAAAAGTCACAGTTAGATAGCATGATCTTACATATGATTATGTGAAAGTAGATAAATTATCCTTTCTATCTCTCTTCCTATAAAAATTGAGGCGCAATATACGAATTTCAACGATTCAGCTCAAATGAGGGAATAGACCAAGTTCGAAGAATCAGGATATTATATATATATATATAAAGACGTCTACCCCTTACCTAATGTAGTTTAACGAGGTTTCCTGACCCACCATATAACGCAACAATTCGAGAGAGGTTTCCAATCAAAGGTTTGGGACAGTAATGTACTATGACACCACAACTGTACCAGTTTTAATTCGTGTTAGTTGCGTTCCTGTACTTCCTTAAATAGAGCTACAAACATGTTAATGTTGGTTTCTGGACGTTAAAAGTATATATAAAATTAGGATAAAAGAAGAATTATTCAAGTCTATAAATTTTAGATTTTTTTTAAACCTTATACAAAGATTAATTATCTTATAAATATGATTTTGTGAAATAACATGTTATTGTTCCAAGTCCTTCACGCATATTTTTGTTTTTTGATGTGAACCACGTACTACTACCTACCCGGGCTATCCGCATATTTGTTTTAATGGGAAAGGGGAAGTTTGAATTTGAATCAATACAACCGCTTTCGAGAAATAGTACAAAACCATTTAGGAAAAAAACTCTCAGTATACCTGTTCGGGATTCAAACCCTGACTTATTCATCATCAACCGGACAAGACGAAGTTTACGCCTTAGCCTGCCTGTACAATGGAGCGAATCACAAAATTCTTAAATCAATGATAGATGTTCTATAAAATTAGCTATTGAACAGTTTTATATTTATAAATAAATAAATCAAGACAATCATACATTCTTTAGAAAGAATTTAGTATGAACCAAATTTTTTTAAATGAAGTTAACAATTAACTACTACTTAGTAAGATTTACTAATAAAACAATCATGATTTTGATTAAAATACGAAACAAACTTTGAATAAACATTTTAAGCCACATAGCATATCCAGTTTTATTTAAATTGCAAATTTTCAAAAATTAATCATAAATTAAATACTTATGTTTTTAGAAAGATGTATATGTATTATTATTTATCATGTAAACCACTTCCAGGATATACATTTTTAACAAAAACTTTATGAAACTTTTTGAAAAATTTCTAATTTACAAAAATTAGCTAAGAATAAATTGCTCTTAAATTAGTTTTTCCCTAAAAAAAAAGTCTACAGTGCTATTTATAATGTAAACCACTCTTCAGATACCCAGTTTTTAATAAGGGCTAGAGTCAAAATTAAAAAAATTATTCTTAGGTACGACCATATGACATCTAAATTTCAAGTTTGAAAATAAATTCAACAAACTGTATTGGCACTAGCCTCGACAGATCTGGGACAATAAATAGTAGCACGACACAATTCAAACTAAACTCAAGGTCGTGAAAATTTCACGGTTACAATACTTTCTTTATACAAGAAAAAAAAGTTGAAAGTTACCTCCGTAGACTGTGATACAGCAGGTGAGTGTCATACCGATGGCGATAACTTCTGGAGGGATCGAAGGGTTGTCCTGCGAGTGGAGAAGTGTGTTGTCGTCCCTCGGGTCTGAGACGAATATGGCGGCCATCTGTAGCAAACCCAGCACGAGACACAAGGCGAGCAGGAGACCGAGGAGGTGGGTCATGTTGCTCTGGTTCATCCGCAGGAAGTATCTCTGATACAACATCTCAACCTGGAGGAGGGGAATCAGACGTACACACGGCAGTGTTAATATTATCAACCAGCGTGAAGATTGATGTTTACAAGAGCATAATTCACGACTTATCGGGAAATATATTAAGTCGACATGTGACCCAATGTTTCAGGGAAGATGGGTGGAGGAAGAGATGTAACATGTGTTTGAATCAGATAACTTAGAAGTTCAGCTTTTCTTCTGTGCTAAGTTATTCTATTCAACGCTTGCAGTTAAGGTGAAAGTGTAATTTTCTTCACATGGTGATATCAACAATAATTGTTGAATATCTCTAAAGAATGTCCTGGAATTTAATTACAACTTTTTTATCTTCAGTTAAAAAGTTTCTCATCTAATGCTGCTATGTTCATGACAGATATTCAACAACTGTTGAGGTCTCTGTGTGAAGAAAATTAAACTGTATTATACTCTTGGTACTAGAACAAAATTTTGATGTATTTTGTCCAAAAATTGTTTTGTTATAAAAACTGCAAGAAACATTTTTGCCTTAACTCGCGTTCCCTACATCCCCACCTTTAAGACTCCAAATGTATTCAATATTTCATTGCTTTTAAAATGATTTGTGAAATTCTCTGCCCCCCCCCCTTTTACACACACACACACAACACACACACACATCATTAAGTTTTTCCGTTTTTCTAAATACCTATCAGCCATGGATTCTAAAACCTTATTTATGAAGTAAAGTGCAATGTTTTGACTATTCATTGAACCACAGAACAAACTTAAATGCCTTTCTCAATCAAATCTCTTTTAATCGAGTTTCCCGGTGACCTATGTGACCGCTGCCTCTCAACTCGGATAATCGAGCTTACACTGTGTGTGTGTGTATGTATATATATATATACACACACACACACACACGTATATTCAAAACTCGTTAGTAGAGACTTTGTAACGAAACGCTCTATTTTTATGAAGTTAAATGAACAATTTTCTGCCAAATAATAAATAAATAAGTATATTTATATTTATGATTTGTAATAATATATATATATGTTTATGGTTAATGTGAAATTATTATCATAAATTATTTATTAAAGGTGAAGTATCATTTGACTTTTAAGGCATCTGGTTTTTGTGAAAAATGCATTTAATTCACTAGAATAACTATACTGCAGAATATATTATAGCTAGTTTATTAATGTACAATGGTTTCCATCCGGTTCACACAACTCTGTACAATCCAGACCAACTGTCTGTCATCATCCTTGCAACCCCGACGTGACAAACAGTAAAGGCGATCAGAACGTAAGAAAGAAAGAGAGAGAGAGAGAGACAAACCTCGAGGTTTTTGAACCTGTGCGACCGGCAGAGACGATGCAGGAGCCTCCTGAGTTGCGACCAACTCGCCCCTGCGTTAGTGTTCGAGGTCATCAGGAGGATGGACTCGACGTCACCTTGGATATCCCGGGGCGCTCTGCGATCTCCGTTCATCAGGTTACCAGCTTCGCAATCCGCCGCCTCCTCATCTTCCTCCTCCTCTTTGATGCTGGCTCCACGCGACATACCGACCTGGTGAAACGATTTTACGGACCATTCAAATACGAATGCACTGCATACATTTCTGCCATATCGTAGATCTTTTATTTTCCCTTTTACTCACATAACTCTCATGCGCGCGCGCGC
>CABFOW010002359.1:47612-104689 GCA_902141385.1 Timema californicum
CGCTAATGTGTAATGGTAGGGTGATTGTGAGATGAAATGGAGGACCTACAGTTTAACGTGGAATCCGAACCACGGTGGAGGCCTGGCATTCCCCACATTCACAAGATGTCTTGTCAGAGGTGAAGGAAGGGTTTGGTAATCAGATAAATCTTTGCCGGGACCGAGGATTGAACCCCGGCCGCCAGCATAGAAGTCCGACACCTTACCAATTGACCACCAGGTCACCTTTTTTCTGTTAAAATTGATAACATATTACTATTGTTATAGGTATCAATATTATATTAAAAGTGACCTATGCAGATCATATGACTTGACGGATCAATATATAAAATTAATTTCGGTATCTTTCCCATAGTCAAGACACTGTCTTTGTTGGTAGTGTGCCTGTCTACTGAGATAAATATCTCGGGTTCGATTACTGGAATGGCCAAAAAAAAAGTGTCATTAGTGAAATTAACGGCCGGGGGCTGGATGTTGTGCTCCGCTATAAATTTAAGTTAGTTTTTAAATCATGTGCTAATGTAGCAGGTTAAGAAAGTGCATCCGATGGAGGGAACAGATACATTCTACTGCCAGCTAAGTCGCGTCCGATGGAGGGAACAGATACATTCTACTGCTATCTAAGTTGCGTCCGATGGAGGGAACAGATACATTCTACTGCCAGCTAAGTCGCGTCCGATGGAGGGAACAGATACATTCTACTGCTATCTAAGTCGCATCCGATGGAGGGAACAGATATATTCCACTGCTCAATGAAAATGGTATTGTATAGTAATTGGAGGGTGGCCTAACTACGTTACAACTGCCTATCGAGAGAAACTTTCTCTCAAGAGTAAGAGACATTTGTTCACCCGTGTAACAGGGTGTCCAGCCAAACTATATTTATAAATTCCCTGACTTTTTAAAGATTTCCAAATCCAATTTACTTTTTTCCACACCTCTCTTTATCACTATTAAGTATACTACGAGAATAATTTTTTAAGATCACATATTAATATAGTGGTTTTTTTTCTTCTAGATACATAAACATTCGGAAATTGTGTCATTCAATAAAGGGATTAAATGATTTCCTCCTCTGGGTAAATGAACTATTTTAATTTAAAAATAGATTTCAATAAAATTGTATTGAGTAATTAAAAGATTGCCTCAAGCAAGAACTATTTAAAATAGTTGTGAGTTAGAGTTATTCTTAGTTCCTTCTACTTAAAATGTAGGCCCAGTCAAATTTTTGAACATGTGAATAATCATGACTCAACTTTGGCTAAAGACACGTGGTAGAAGGGTGGAAAGACACACTTGTTGACCTTGAGAAGTGATATTAGTCTGCTCAGCCTGGACAATGAATGGTGTGAAAGTGATCCCAGGTTGGGATTAACTGGAAGCAAAGTGTTATTTTGACAATTTAAAATAAAAAATATGAGGCTGTTCCCTGTCCAAGCAAATTCCCTGACAATTCCCGGTTTTCCAAGTCGCTGGACCTCCTGTATAAATAAGGACTAGTAGGGGCGTTTTTATCTCGGTGACCAGGTCGGAAGTAAGTTTATGGTCGTCGCCTGCGGTCTAATACTTGAAATCTCTTGATTGACTATTTATGTTTATGTAAAAATAATCAAAATAAATTACTACTCACTAAACATGGATAAAATGACTAGGCACTTTCTATAAAAATACAAACTAAACGCTTCAATTTAAATAAAATAGAGATGATAGACTTTTTTTTAAAGAAATTACTTGGTCCCTGAAAAACATTATTTCGAAGTTTGGGATTATATATCCATGTGTAATTTTAAAAATTATAATATTTCATAACTACTTTGGTGGCCGCATGATCTAAGGCGATTCTCTCTCTGTAGACTAAACTGCCGATGATTGACAGGGAAATTGGAGTTCGAATCCAAGTCGAGTGTATTGAGGATGCGTTTTCCTAAATAATTTTCTACTTTCCTTCCACACAAATGCGCGTACACTTTATCTAAACTCAACCTTCCTGATTCCTAGCTCACTATTGTAATTAGTACATATGCGTTTAAACCTGAAATGTAGTAAGACGTGGTGCTAGAAAAAAATATTATATAATAATAATGTGTGGTTAATTTTTTAACGCATTTCAATATATTTTAAAATAAAATTTAATGTAAAAATGAAAGTATTATGTTAAGGTTCGATGAAAGTCTTTTCGAAACTACACGTTCTTTCATAATTTTTTTAATGTCACAGTTATTTAAATGATATGGACATCCTATTAAATGCTTACGTTCATTATATCAATATCCTTGTATGCCCATTTATTGATTCCCCTTCGTAAACAACTTCATTACCTTTGCAACAGAACTGTATTGCGTGGCTGTCGAGCTTTCAGGGGCTCCACAATTTGAGAAGTTAAATATATTCGTTGATAAAATCACTATAGTATGTACGCTTTGATAACATCCCTTATAGTGTGAACGTTTTGATAAAATTATCATAGGGTGTACATTTTGATATAATTTTAGGATGTACGTTTTGATAACACCAATATAGGGGATTACCGGGAGGTTATCGCTATAGACAGATTGTCATAGGAATAATATTATCTTGCAATTTAAAATTGAACTAGGCCTTCTCTACCGCGTCTAAACGCTAATAAAAGCGTTCACCAAATGTCTTTCCTGGCAGACTGTATTAGTTTTAACACGTGTTAGATAAATCGTTAACCATAATTTGTCATTGTTGGCTTCTAAACATCCATTTTAAATGTTCTAAATGGTTCTTCTTATAGTGATATGACTATATAGCGTACGTCGCATATTTTTATATAAATAAATAAATTAAATACGTAAATATAACGCAATGTTGAGAATTATTTATTTATTTGAAATATTTAACGCGCACTTTCTGAATTGACTGAATATATCAGCTCACGAAAATTTCTAGGTGCGAGATTGAAAGGGCCTATCAATTTTACAGGAAAGGTATTTCCACACACCTTAAATAGTTCTTTGACATGCCACAATCGACCTGGCACAGACGACTCTACTTCCCCTTCAAAGGAAGTTGCGCAAAGGATTTTTATTGCTCAAGAGAAATCCTTCGACTCCGGTTGGGTTTGAACCCACGAGCAACGGGTTTTGAAAATTATTTCAGGATAATATTTCTGAGTAAATTTTGAAAATATTAACTTGTGACCATTATTAGGCTATTTAATAGTATAAATTAAAATCCAGCACAAAAAAATATAATCTACTTAAAATAGATTATAACGAAACAAGATCGGGAGGTAAATCTTAAAAAGGAGTATTTATATTAACAATCATGCGGAGAAAGTAGTTAAGACTACAACGTATAAGAAAAAAATTCTCATTATACCAGGCTGGAAATAAACACCAGTCTCACAGCTTGGACTCCAATATATTGCCCGTGATGACAACTTTGTAAGCTATTAGTTATTACGAATTATATTTAATGTTTGAAAACAAAAAATTTACTATCTATGGAGCTCAAAACATATTTCTTAAATAGTCCTTCAAGTGGGATTTTGGGGAATGCGGAAAAACGTCAGTGTTTTTGCAGTTTTAATAGGAAACAGTTTTTGGCTATATTTTTTTCCCCTAGTAGAAACAAGAGTATATTTTTCTTCACATGGTGATATCAACAGTTCTAGAATATATATCATGAGCATAGCGGTAATAGATGACAAACCTTTTAAATGAAAAGAAAATGTCATTAAATTCCAGAGCACCCTTGACCGATATTCAAGAGCTGTTGATATAACCATGTGAAGAAAATAAACTCTATATTTATACCGGAGAAATATTTGATTTCTTTAAAAAAAAAGTTTTTCTATTAAAAACTACAAAATCAATTACGCCTTCTCGCGTCCCCTACACTACCAACTTAATGGTACGCAATTATTCTTAAACTTGATAAGTTCGAACTTCACTTGCTTTCAAACTACGCCAGTACAAAGGAACTTTGACTTTGTAGACACCCTTTCAAAATGATCGCACCCATACCGGTGGGCACGTGGTATGAATGTAAAGCGTGACAGGAAGTTAAGAGGCTCAAATCCCTGTCGGATGTACGATGGGTAGTTTTTCCTAAATGGTTTCCCGCTACCTTTCCACGAAAATTTGTTTACATTTTCTCTCAAATTGTTCCTTTCTTCTCTATACTTTATTGACGTAGTTAAGTTATAAGTGTATAACACAAACGGGTAGTCAAACGCGCCTGGGGATTTTTTTTTCCCCGCTTTAACACCTACATGTGATGTTGAATACTTTACTCTTGTCTAGTAAGTTTAAGTAGTCCTGTATTATCATAAACTAGTAAGGAAGTAGTGAGTAATGCTACCCCCTCCAGTATTATTATCCTGTTATTTCGTAGACTGAGGCGTGGTTTCATGTAGAAATAAATATTGATTGGTATTACCCCCACCAGTACTGTTTTCCTGCTACCCGGGGGGAATGAGGCGAGGTTCCATATAAAGGTATGTAATAGTTGCCTCCTCGAGTATTGTTCTCCGGCTACACCAGATATTGAGGTGAGATTTTATATGGAAGTATCGAGTGGTGAGTGTTACCTCCTACAGTTATACTTTTACCCAGAATACTAAGGCGAGGTTTCGTTTAGAAATATCGTCAAGTATTACCTCCTCCAACACTGTTCTCCTGCTAAACCAGATACTGAGGCGATGTATCGTTTAGTAGTTTTAACAAATATTACCTCCTTCAGTACTGGTCTCATGAAAATACAGATACTGAGGCGATGTATCGTTTAGTAGTTTTAACAAATATTACCTCCTTCAGTACTGGTCTCATGATAATACAGATACTGAGGCGATGTATCGTTTAGATGTATTAACAAGTATTACCTCCTCAAGTACTGTTCTCCTGCTACCTCGGAGACTCAGGCGAGGTTTCCACTCCCTCCTGTGTTCGCTGTTGCTACGGTACATTGTGGCCGGCTGTTTCTTCTGTCTCGGGGTGGATCAGTAGTGCCACGTACCACCCAAATTTCGATGGTTCATTGCGCCACTAGATGCGGGGACGACTGTCTTGTCTCGTGTGTTGTCCTCCATAGTGAGACGGATACAAGCCTGTAAAAATACCAAAATAAAACAGTTATTTGTGAGTATTTAAATTGTTATGTATATATTTAAATGAAAGAGAATATAAGCGCACGACTTAAATACTAATAATTATTACATTCAAGCATATTTTTTTTATCTTTAGGAATATTGTGGTTTTATTGACATATTTACCCCTTAAATAGAAATAAACACTTTTATTTCAATCAATTTACGAATTTAACCTTAGTACATTATTTAATTTGAGCTACTTGTTTAAGGTTAGACCAAACACGGAGTCTGAATATTTATTAGCTTTTTATTTGTTTTTCGAGTTACACCTATATTCATTTGAACGTTACTAGTCTGCAAATTCACTTCGGTGGTCAAATGGTCTAGGGCGACACACTCGAAATGGAATAGACAAACAATGGTAGATAAATTGTAGTTAGAACCCCGGTCGGATGTACTGTAGCAAATATATCTATTGTTTCCAGCTTGTGGCCGGGTCCGTTTAGTAAAATGCCTCCATCTCCTCTATTCTTCCATCATTCTTCACCTCTCACTTGCACACTTTGTTATCTGCTCCTCTAATCTCTTTCTTAGCCTCCTTACGGTATTTTTCCTACATTCTTTATATCCGTCAGTTTCTTAGGCATCCTCTCTTTTCCATACTCATTACATGATCATACCATCTCAGTCTTGCTCCTTCTAGTATCTTATGTACTCCCTGTATCCCCCACTCTTTCACGAATATATATATCCTAAACAATTTTCCACTTTTCCTTAACGCAAATATAGGCACATATCCTCTAAATTAATTCTTCCCCATCTCATCCCTGACACAATAGTGTAATTATCTCATATGCGTACAATCCAAACTTGTAGTAAGACGCTGTTTGTTATATAACTACTATGGAGATGCGACACCAATGAACAGTTGTAGAGCTCTAAAACAAATTCCAATTCAAAGTAATTAAAAAAAGCTTGTTTCAGATATATTCTCGAATCCTTTAATATCCTTGAGGATTCAAGTTGTTCGAGGTTTTAGTCTCTCGAAAATCCAATATTTAATTCAGTGTGATTCTTATACATTAAATGGTAAATAACATTTCTGGGGATTGGCGATTGTATTTTTCCTAAAATAAATTAAAATAAGGTTGAACAGCTTAGTTCAGTCGATAGCGTGGTTTCCCTACTGAGCTAAGAGTCTTGGATTTGATTCCAGGCATGACCAAGAAATTTATAATTAATAAAACGCGGGATAAACTTTCACAGTGAATAATTAACGGTCGTGGGCTGGATATTGTGTATTTTCTAGATTTAAGTTAGTCTATAAGTCGTGTGCTGAAATCAGTCGGTTCAGAGAGATCACGTTAAATAACGCAAGAATAAGTAAATATAACAAGACGCTGATAGGCCACCCGTCGTAGTGTTCAAACCGAAAGTTAATTACAGTCATCCAATCGTAATCCGAGTCTCTCTTAACATCCGTTGGTTTGGGTACGTCCAAACCCACAACCGGGTTGTAAAGAGGAATCCACGCTAGTTAACGATCTCGCAATGATTTAACTCGTCTCTTAGTTTAATTAGCGATAGCTGGACGGTGCCGCTGTCTTTGACAAAAGGTCCAAAGGGGGACGGTACTTCAGGTTTAAGTACCTCGAGTAGTAAAACCGACTGGAGAACGTCAAGTGGAGGAAGCGGGGGGAGGACAATAAAGATACGCCCGTCTTCTCTATCGCCAGGGCCTGCTCATCTGGAGTGGTTTGCTTGTAATGGGTCGGTCAGGGTTGTAGTTTCGGCTGAGTGGACTAAGGGTGTTTTTTTCTCCTAATGGTTTGCCACTATCCTTACACGAAAATACGGGTACAATGTATACCGTCCTCACCCATACATTATTAAACCGAAAAGTTTGACCCAATGCACTCAAGATATTGAAGAAACTAAAGACGGGCTCAGAACATATTTCCTAGTGCTTAAGACGTGTATATGTTATGCACACAAGCTACATGTTGAGTTTTGTTCGAATGACCATTGAAACTTAAGTCATTATTGACTCCCTTTACTACCAAATTCCTTGTGTTTTTCAAAAGGAATTCCCTCCTTTCCAGACAATTTAAATTGAAGAAAGGAGTAATTAAATTTTACTTTTCATCAAACTGATGAAGTGTATGAATTCATGTAGCTTATGTTTAAAATATGATGATTTAAATTTCGCGAGTAAATAAATCTTCAGTCACTTCACAACCGTTGTTAAAGGGGCAATAGGATATGTTTGAAACAATCAGCGTGCTTAATTCTTCAGTTCACTTTTTCGACCACTCAAATACTTATTATTTTAAGCTTTCAGTTAAATATTCCAAATTAACAAATACATCACGGTTTTTACTAGATTTTGAAAGATTTCCCTAAGTTTTCCCGGTTTTTACATTACATAAAAACATTCCCTGTATTTTCCCGGCCCTCCAGGCTAGTGGCAGCCCTGTTAACGCACTAAGCATGCATGGCAAATCACAGCCACTGAAACAGACAAAACCCTAGTGGTAAAACTCCTTACTAAATAAATGAACGGGCTGATATATATAAGTCAATAACTTAAAGAATTGAAAAAAAAAAGTATTTATTGTTAAGTATTTTTATTTAAGTCGACTAAAATAAATTTACAATACTAAAAAAATCCTCAAGAAGCAATGATGATCACAAGGACAAAGGCATTCATCTCGTCTAATTTGATTTGTAGATTACTGATATGTTAGGGATATAATTAAGGGCAGGTCAACTGTTTTTCCCCGTCTAAATGGATCCCAGCTTGCCCTCCACGCTTTAAAGTTTACGTGCAAAATTCCTTCCCCATTAGTATAAATATGTGACTATACCGGATGGGTAGTAATGCGTTTTGTAAAAAAAAAGTATATACTTTAGTTACACAATAAACCTAATTCACATTACAGTAATAGAAAGAAACCCTTTCTGTTTAGTTGGAATAATCAATTTATATAGCGATAAGCGTACAACTCGAACGGGTAGCAGGACGCGGTGTTAAATAAATAAATAAATAAATAGCGAAACCTAAGAAATAAAATTTGGCTATTCTGTCATAAGCTATAGTAATCACAACCTTAAACTATATTATTATTATTATTATTAGCACCGCGTCTTACTACCCGTTCGGGTTATACGCACTTACGCTAATGTGTAATGGTAGGGTGATTGTGAGATGAAATGAAGGACCTACAGTTTAACGTGGAATCCGAACCACGGTGGAGGCCTGGCATTCATCACATTCACAAGATGTCTTGTCAGAGGTGAAGGAAGGGTTTGGTAATCAGATAAATCTATGCCGGGACCTGGGATTGAACACCAGCCGCCAGCATAGAAGTCTGACACCTTACCCCTAGACCACCAGGCCACCTCTTAAACTATAAGTTGCCACTTTATTTTTCCATCCGTGTCTCACCAACCGTCCGGATGTTACGCATCTAATTAAACTAAAGGACCGCTAACACCAAATCGAATAGAATTGCAAGAGCCAGTACCAATTACATCAATTCGAATTGAACCGAAGCGTGGCAGGCAGTGCCACTTACACCATGTAGTATTGAATCGAATCGAGTTATTTCGACTCCCATCCAAGCGAAAAGGAAACAATAAATGCAGTGGTTTGATTATTAAGAAGAAACAAAAAAAATGCTATTTTTAATTCACAATCAAGACTACGAGTCAGTATAAATAATGTAACCAAATACTAATAAATGCTCTTACATAAACTATGAGCTACAAATAAAATATTCAATATAACATGCTTATGATCTTTTCACTGATACCATGCATACCGGGATAAGGTTCATCTTCGTGAGGAGCTACTTTAATCAAAACGTTGCAGCACCAACCTAGAAAACTGAGATTAACGGCCGGAGGTTTCGTTGCCTTGACCTCTTGACACACACTATTCGCAGAAGTTGGGACTATCCTCGCCAGAAGACGGCGGGCACAGGTCGGCTTAGCTCAGTATCGGGGCTGACGTCATAGAATAATCCTGAGCTAGGTTAGTTAGCGTTTCATCCCTTACAGCTTCACTTTACAAACAAACCACACAAACTTAAATACCCGAGCTATAGAATATTCTCACAGACTCGCTCAGAGATAACATCACACTGATCTGATGAATATCCTTGAACTTTCCCGGAAATTACCGACGGGGGAAAAAAATTGCCTTTATTGCAGCTACGACCTGCCTCGGTGGCCACGTGGTCTATACGCGCTAATATTGCAGTAAGATAAGACTGCCGAGGACGGGAAGATTGAGGTTCGAATCTCGGTCGGGTGTACTGAGGATGGTTTTCCAATATGGTTTTCCACCCTCCCACTAAGCAAATACTGCTACGCTTCTTTTAAATGTAACCTTCCTATTCCCTAAAACCATTAAGGTAATTAGGAGACTAAATAAGTGTATAACCCGAACGGGTAGTAAGAGTTGGTGCTAATATATATATCGAACTGAAGAAAGAATGTTCCAAAAATAATTATTTGCGAATTATTTCATTCAGGTGTGTGAGAGGTCCTTTATGGAATTGAAATGTGAAAGGCAACAATTTATTTTATTTAGGTATTTAACGTGTACTTAGGAATAGACTGATAATATCAGCACACAACTTATATTATTATTATTATTATTAGCACCGCGTCTTACTATCCGTTCGGGTTATACGCACTTATGCTAATGTGTAATGGTAGGGTGATTGTGGGATGAAATAGAGGCCCTACAGTTCAACGTGGAATCCGAACCACGGTGGAGGCCTAGCATTCCCCACATTCACATGTTGTGATTAATACACGTCTTGTCAGAGGTGAAGGAAGGGTTTGTAAATCAGATAAATCCATGCCGGGACTGAGGATTGAACCCCTGACCCCACAACTTATAAGTTAACTTAAATCTGGAACAGACACAAAACACATTCCTCCAATCGAACCCGGGACTTATAACTAACTATGCAGACATAACACCGACTGAACTAAGGTTTCGGAAAGGGGGGTAATTGTTAGGGGAGATGTACACGCATTTGCATTAAACTATTTAAAAAACAACAGTTTAGACGAGCTTACGATTTAATATCCAATCATGTTTATAAATGTCAACCACAACACATAAAAAAATACTACGTTTAGAACAAAATTTGCATGTGCATGGGATCGCATACCTTACGTGACACATTTGTAATCATGAACCGGTTATTAACCACAAAAAAATAATTCAATCAATCGTGGAAGAATTTCATGCAAAGTCACAGCGTTGTTCTGCGGTGCGGTTATTCGCGTCCACAGTCCACAATAGCTTGCGTACCACCGCATAGCGCATACACTCTGCTCAATATTGTGTGACTTGGCATCGTGTTGTGGAATTATACCAAAATGCCATAGGGTTCCGCAAAATGGCGATAAGCTACCGCATTGCGCTGTTAAAACAAGTAATTCAACGCTTGTGGTATATTATGAAACATTTACCATATTTGTTTGAGTAATATTTTTTTTAAATGGTTTACCGTGTATTTTTCATTTCATTAAATTATTTTTGCTCGGAATAACATATTTATACTATTATATTAATAGAACGACGGCTTCGGCGGTTGAATGATCCAAGGTGTCACCCTTGCAATAGGATGGAGTGTCAGTGTTGGGAATTTCAAGGTTTTATTCCCGGTCGGAGATACCAAGGTCCTAAATGATTTTACATGATGTCTACTCAACTTGACCAATGAAATTCCCGACTCAACAGTATTTCACAATCTTTTACCCACCCTCCACTTTTTTCATTAATCTATTAATAATAAGTTTTAATAATTAAATAAACATGTTTTTTATTTGTATTAACATAGTCTACTAAGAATTAAAAAATTATAAAATATATTACACAACTATAAAAAAATAGACAGTTTGAATCATTTTATAATTTACTGATTTAATTATCATTAAATCTCATATTATGATTAAAGCAACATTTTCCCGGAATTTTTGTTGTAAATTACCAAATTCCCGACTTATTTCCTTTTTTTCCCGACCACTTCAAATTCCCGGCTAGCTCCAGTTTTTCCCGATTTTCCCGGATGGTAGACGCCCTGTAATTTCCAATCTCCCTCCACGAAAATTAGGGTACAATCTTCCTCATCCCAAACTCATTATCGTAATTAGTACAAATGCGTATAGCCAGAACATGTAATAAAGACGCGGTGCTAAAAAATTACATTTTCAGATAAAAATGACTTGGAGGGTACTTTACATAGGCACACATTTCCAATTTTGATCATTTCTGCGCCACTATTTGAGATAAGAAATAACTTATCATTGTAAAATTTCAGTACTATTAAACGTAAAAGACTTTTAACTGAAATATTTTTGCATATAGCCAATATTTTACAAGCTATCAGCAAATATATTTTTTAAATATACTTCTGTGAAAATATGAGATGATTATTAAGCTCTTTAGAGGACAGAGAGGTTCCTTTTTATGTTCCTGTCACAGTATGTATTATTTCATTTATGCTCTTAGGTGGAGTTTTATGATTTTCTGTTGTCTATGGTTTTATTTGTGCAACAATGTATATTATTTAGTTTCACTATCTTACGACTTTTAAGGAAATATATCCATCGCACCGTACTATTTATGGCATCTTTAGCCACCTTTTTTTTTTATTAGTACCATGTTTTACTACCCATTCGGTTTATATACTTATGTGCTAAATACTCTAGTGTTTCTAGAGATTATGGAGGTTATGTTAATTAATTGGAAGTGTACCCGCATACGCGTGGAGGTAAAGTGGAACGCCATTTTTTAAAACTACACTCAATACGTACACCCAAACGAGATTCGAGCCCCGATCTCCACGTGATATACAGTATAGTCTACTATCAGTTAAGTTTTTATTTGATTTTTATATTATTTTTTTGTTTTAAGTGTGTTTATATATATATATATATATATATATATTTAATGATAAGTTAATTATATATACTGTATATATTAAATGATAAGTTAATTATATATATTAAATGATAAGTTAATTATTTGGCTAAATAAATAATAAAATAAAAACAACGATAAATATTTGTTTAATACTCGTAGTTGAATGTTCTAGCGTTGGCTTTGTAAAGAACAAATAAAGGTTTATATACCGTGTAGAGCAATATTTTTTTCTAGTCATATAAATGAAATAAAATGTGTGTTATTGTTAATGCTGTTATTGAAAAAAAATATGAAACCTAAAAAGCTGTAAATTGGCGTCCATTTGGTTAAGATTTTGATATGATGAAACATTAATAAATTACAAACAAATTTTTGCTATCAATGTAATAATAAAATTTTACTATACCATTATTTTATTTTATAGATATTTATTTTATCTAGTAGTAATTTCATGAACAGTAGACCTCGTTTCCTTTATTCAAAAAATGCTAAGAAATATATCATATTCTTATTAGTTACAACAGTCTTGAGATTTATCTTGGAATTTCAAGTTGAAATATCTCCTATAGTTTCTCATTGGATAAATTTATATTTTTCCTTGGTAATCAAGTTATACAGAAAATAAATTAATACTATATACCAGGGGCCGGCAACATTTTAATAATGTTGTGCCGAAGTAATATTTTTATACTAGTTAATTAGAGCAGTTTTTAAAATAAGTTTAAGTTATTATTATTATTAGCACCGCGTCGTACTACCCGTTCGGGTTATACGCACTTACGTTAATGTGTAATGGTAGGGTTATTGTGAGATGAAATGAAGGACTTACAGTTTAACGTGGAATCCGAACCACGGTGGAGGCCTGGCATTCCCCACATTCACAAGATGTCTTGTCAGAGGTGAAGGAAGGGTTTGGTAATCAGATAAATCTGTGCCGGGACCGAGGATTGAANGGTGAAGGAAGGGTTTGGTAATCAGATAAATCTGTGCCGGGACCGAGGATTGAACCCCGGCCGCAAGCACAGAAGTCTGACATCTTACCCCTAGATCGCCAGGTCACCAAGTTTAAGTTGATCTTGTGAAATGTAAATGTAACAACATGTGTCTAAATCGAATACATTAAATAACATAACAGTTTCTCGAATATTTAATGTTTAAATATTAATCAAAATAAATACAAAATTTATAAAATGTATTTTGCAAAATTCAAGCATTGAAGACACTATTTTGAAATTTTGAAACAAAAAATTGAATCATCGAAACATAAAAGATGTTTTTAAAATTATTAATCACATCAATGCTTTTGAGTAAACATAAAGGTATAATATTATTTTCATTCAAATCCCTCAGCGTGCCATTGAAAATCATTACGCGTGTCAATTTTGGCACGCATGCCGTAGGTTGCTGACCCCTGATATATACATTATATTCATAGAGAATACTTATTGTTCACGTATTTAAAACGTCAGTCTCGCAACAGATGTCAAAACAAATTTTAATTCAAATCAGCGGAGATGAACTATTAAACAAAAAACCTTTTGAGTGGGCACCGTATTGAAACGGTTAGACTGATTAAAATATATGTTCATACATTGTTCGACCTGGGTTCAAAGAATATCCCTGTAAAATTTCATTAAAATTGGTCCACATATTGTACAGTAATCGCATAGCAAAGATCCGGACAAACAGACAAAATGACAAATGATCAAGTTAAAACAAAACCTCGCTTAGCTCTGTGAAAGCTGTAAAAGATACAGCCTGGACGTATGAATACGTGAAATTAGATTTAGTAAAATTTTAGAACCTGTCCTCTCTTTTGTTTAGAGTGGACGTAGGAAACTAGAGGAGAAAAAACATTAAAACAATGAAGATGACCTTGTTGTATAGGGGTAAGGTGTCAGACTTCTGTTATGGGATCCGGGGTTCAATCCTCGGTCTCAGCACAGATTTATCTGATTGCCAAACCCTTCCTTCACCTCTGAAAAGACGTGTATTAATCACAGCTTGTGAATGTGGGGAACGCCAGGCCTCCACAGTGGTTCGGATCCCACGTTAAACTGTAGGTCCTCCATTTCATCTCACAATCACCCTATCATTACACATTAACTTAAGTGCATGTAGCTCTAACGGGTAGTAAGACGCAGAGCTAATAATAATAATAGTAATAGAATGAAGAGTTTGTTTGTTTGTCTGTCAAGAGCAATGAGCTATATCTACAACATTTAGAGGTTTGAAATTTAAAAATTAGTAGCCTACGTGCACAAACATTCACATCTCAAAGATGGAATTTTAAAATTTGTATTAGATTTTTTAAATTTATTAAAATTTGGGTCAGAATAAATAAAGTGAAGGTATTTTTTTCTGCCCGATTGAAGCAAATAAAAGCGTTACCTCGAAGAACGCCAGGAACTTCTATTGGTGATTAATAAAATGACGCCAATTATGTTAAACATATTTATTGTTCATTCACGGGAGGAGTTTACCTGGGAAAGGTCTTTTTTCTTACCAATATCCTACTATATAATAGATTTCTGGTAGGGAAAAAAGTCCTTTCCCAGGTAAACTCCTCCCGTGAACGAACTATACGCATGGAGACCTTGGATATTTTAAAAATTTGGTCACAAACGCTGTACTTTTAATCAAAAGAAATAAACAAATTTATGCTTCCAAGATAGTTTTAGTTAAGGGTTGGTCTCTTCATAGTGTACCATTACTTTTTTAAATGCTTCACAAGTTTATAATAAACTTTTAGCTTTCATGCTTCACAAGTTTATAATAAACATTTAGCTTTCACCATTTTCTTGAATAAAATCCAAGAGTATTGTTATAAAGGTACACATTTTATAAGATATTTGTAATATATAGGCTTATTTGTTGTATCATCAAATTTACACAAAATTTATTTGATCAAAGAATTTTAATAAAAGAACCGTGACAGTGTAATACAGCCTTTATTGGTACGACAAAAAAAAAAGGACATTTGATTTAACAAATCGATGTTAGAATCTATTACCGCTTTAATATAAAAGCATCTACTACATTTATATAATAAAATCAATTTAAGGATTATTATTTAGGTTACACAAATTCATCGCCCTTGCTAAACAAATAAATAAATAGTAATTGAAAAACCAGATACAATGCCCGCATGATCTCAGGCGTCACACATTAGCTTGCTTATGACGGTGAGATCGTAGCTCGAATCCCAGTCTGGCTTGCTGAGGGCGTTTTATCCAAAATGGTTTCCCACTCTCCTTCCACGCAAATAACAGTAGATTTTTACTCACCCCTACCACAAAAGAGTAATTATCACACATGCGTAAAACCTGAACATATAGGAAGACGCGGCGATAAATAGGTAATTGAAAATTAGTCAATTTGCTAAACAAACAACACGGCTCGAATGATAGATAACACAATGTGTTAACATTTTCACAAAACAAACTAATGAGGAGTGACTTAGATGATTGAAAAAAAAAAAAAGTAAACCTGTATAAAACCCACCACGCAATTGATGAATCCATTAATGTCGATGAATCGGTAACAGGAAATTCGTACGACATCTCTGTTTAATTGTGACTCCTGACGAAAAGAGTTATTAGTGAAAGCAATCAATTCGTGAACTACTATACCTCTTTAAAAAGCAATTTACACAAACACACGCTTTGACCTGACGTCGATCATTTGTAACTCCCCCCCCCCACTCTGTCTCACGCCATTCCAATTGGTTAGTCTGCTAGTAGCTGAACGAATCGGCTTTCGTTAATGGAAACTTACGTTCCGCCTGGCCGGTGAAACCGCTGTTTTATTATTACTGGGTATTTAATACCGTTGTACGTAGCGGTACTTAGGGATCAGCTATTGCTAAGCCATCAAAGAGACTCGATACTACAGCAATCGCCGCAAACAATTCTTCGCGTAATTATTTTTTTTTAACTTCAATTCCATCAAACGTGAATAATTAATATCTTGTATAGTACGATTCTATTTTAGAAATAAGCTTTTGGAACAAATAAAACCCACTTCGCTGACCACATAGTCCATGGCGTCACTCGCGCAAAAGACTTGACTGCCAAAGACGGAACGATCGGAGTCTAAATACCTGTCGGGCGTAGTGAGGGTGATTTTACCTATATGGTTCTCCATTCTCCCTTCCCGAAAATGGGGGTACACTTTCTATCAATTATATCTTCCTCATCCTTATCATATTAGCTTAGTTAGTAAATGTATATGCGAATAACCCAAACAACAAAAAATCAGTCAACAGTGATCATATGTTACTATAATAATAATAATAATAATAATAATTATTATTATTATTATTAGCACCGCGTCTTATTACCCGTTCGGGTTGTACGTACTTGCGCTAATATGTAAAGGTAGGGTGATTGTGAGATGAAATGGAAATGTTTAACGTGGAATCCTAACCACGGTGGAGGCCTGGCATTCCCCACATTTACAAGTTGTCTTGGTAGAGGTGAAGGAAGGGTTTGCTAATCAGAAATATTTTACTAAAGTATTATTATTATTTTATTGGTATTGATAATATTAAAAACATTTGCACATCATATTTAAATGAATTCAGTGGAGTTTGTAAAAAAAAAAGTAATAATAATATCGTCTTTATTTGAACGAAGTTAAGGCCAGCCAACGCCTTTTCTTACACTTAGCCCTTTAATAATAAAGAATGTATTTATTTATTTATTTAGCACCGCGTCTTACTACCCGTTCGGGTTATACGCTTTAAGTACTTATTACTCTAATGGATTATGAATTGGGAAGGTTGAATTAGAGGAAGTTAACCCGCATTTGCGTGGAGGGAGAGGGGAACCCCAGTTCACCAGACCGAGATTCGAACCTTGATTTCCCCGTCCTCAGCAGTCGGGCTCAACACGACAAGCGCGTTAGCCAACTATGCCACCGAGGCGGGTGATAAAGAATGTACATTTTATACATATAATAATAACAATAATTTTACTTTATACACATGTTCTTACTGTATCCCTACATTTTCCCTCACATGACGATCGAGACTCTTCTCGTAGACATTGAGCAAGCTTATGTGTAAAGGATTCAATAGTGGCAACAGTTTTAATATTTGGATCCAGAACATTCCGGGAACGAGCTTTAGCGACAGTGAAAGAGGGAGAGAATAAGTTAGATTTGTGAAGAGGGTTGGAAGGTGTGTCTAGTCAAGTGAGCTGGTACCGAGATTATGATGAGCGTGAAGAGGTACTAGACGCGAGGAGACGTATTGAGGATATCCTGTTAACAATATTTTATTTATCATTACAAGAGTATGTAGATAACGTCTGTCGTCAAGTCGTAGCCAGTAAAGTTTGTTGTAATATGAAGTGACCTGGTGGTCTAGGGGTAAGGTGTCGGACCTCTGTGTTGGGGGTCCGGGGTTCAAGCCTTGGTCCCGACACAGATTTATCTTATTACCAAACCCTTCCTTCACCTCTGACAAGACGTGTATTAATCACAACTTGTGAATGTGTGGAATGCACAGGCCTCCACCGTGGTTCGGATCCCACGTTAAACTGCAGGTCCTCCATTTCATCTCATAATCACCCTACCATTACACATTAGCGTTAGTGCGCATAACCCGAACGGGTAGTAGGACGCGGTTCTGATATTAATAATAATATAATATGTAGAAATATGGTCACGAGATCGCAAGTCGAAGATAAATCTTACACTCGTGTTTTGAAGTTTTTGTAATTTACTAGCGAGTTCAACAATCAAGTCATTGTTAACTATATCATATCATATAGATATACTTTATATGTATATTATTTTATCAAGCTGTAGCTATAGCAAAATTCATATAGACTGATATTAATACCTTATAAGGCAATAAAATACCCCTAACCTGTCTTAACTTATAAAAGAAGGGTTAATTGAGGTTATAAATTGATATCTATAAACCTCTACAACAAAAAGTACCAATATGAAATACGCGTTTAAAATTTTCAGTTTCATTAATATGTTAAAAAAAAGAAGAGGAACTTATCTAGCTTGGTTCGCTATACAACCATAAACAAATAAATAAACCTAGCAATTTTTTTTATTATTACTTATTATACTCATAAAATGTTTATGCTATTTCAATAAATATCTTTCATGCCTCAGAGGAATGCAGAAAATTACATTTACATGTAATACATAATGTGTTTTAATGTTTACAAACAAGCCTTCACCGGTGGTTGTTCTGTGTATAATACAATATGTACAGTAAGCTACAGTAGCCCCATGGTCTTTTGGTGCTGACAGACAGCTGCTAAACACATGTCTTTGCAGATCATATGGCTCGGCGTAGGTATACATAATTTGGTCTGGTAACTTTTCAAAGCTTTTAGCTGTCAGCTGTGTGTTGTCAGTCAGCACCAAAGAAGCCATGGGGCTACTGTAGTTTATATCCATAGTACATAGGTTCATATGGGTTAAACTGTATTCAACCAATGATTTTAAAAATATATTTTTTTATAAATAACCTACATTTTCTTAATAAAGGACATTTTTATATCCCGGAAAGTGTCCGCCATTAAGAAATCTCACTGTATGAGCCGTATTATCAACCAATATTGACGCATGTCTTTGAAACCTGAACATGGACGAAGAGATATCAAAATAGAGTGCAAGCTGCAGAAATGAGCTTTCTTAGAGGTATTGAAAATGTTACATTGGGACAGAAAGAAAGAATAAGTAACCCAAAAATTAAAGCTATCTTAAAGATTATACCATTAGAAGAAACGCTGGCCTGCCAAGCTATCTATCTGTGAATATATATATATATAAACAAAAGTTAAATTTTAAATAATAATACTGGAAACGAAAATCCTGCCAGACAAAATATCTATTTCACGTTCGTATTTTATTGCTTGAAACCAAAGCGTTGGCAACCTTGATAACTCCAAGGAAAAAATGTATATGCCCATAACATGGTAACAAGCTTGAATGCATTCAAATTAAAACTATGTTTGTTTTGACAACATTTATTGAAAAAAAAAATCCTCTTTGATCACTTTCCAACCATGCAAACACTGCAATGACGATGCCAGAAAATAAATTTGAGGACTATTCCATAATGATCGATGAATTTTCTCACAGATTTTCACTTGACATTGATAGTGCACCGAGTAAACTTCAACTTGAGATTATATACCTGCAGTCTAATCCTGGCTTAAGGGAACTACACGGCCGTGAAGAAATTTGCAAATTTTACAATACTCTTGATCCTGATAAATTAGCAAACATTCAAGATTTTGCTCGAAAAATTTTGGTCATTTTTGGATCGACCTTTATATGTGAACACATTTTTTTTTTATGATGAATCTCAGTAAAAAAACGATCAAGCATTTCTGATAAGCATTTACAAGCAGTTTTAAGAATTTAAACGAATAAATGTATAAGCCTAACATCAAAGAATTGATGAAAGATATGGAAAATTTGCATTTGTTTCTCTTTTTTTTTATCTTGTCTATATAATTTTCTATTTTTATATAATAAATTGCGTGTACCAAAAAATAATATTTTATTTGGCGATCCGTTATAATATTTAAATTCTCAATGTGGTCCTTCAGCCAAAATATTTGCCCAGGCCTGCTCTACAGAATAATGAGAAGGTTAGGAGACCTGTTGAAAGATCACGGATGAAATGGATGGACCCAGTGCAGACATGGAGGCTAAAAGAGTGGACTGGAGACGCGTGGCATAAGGTGAAGCTTGGAGAAATCTAAAGCCTGGAAGGTTGTGCCAGACGTGATTATTATTATTTGTATTCATATTTAAAGATCCAATTATTTTAATGTCACAAAATTGTATAGTTTGAATACGAAACAATATGGTAAAGTATTCATAATAGATGCATTATTAAATACAATTATTTATGCATTAAACCATGTTTAATTACACTAACAACAGTCACAAGAAGAGATAATGTTAGCTTATTAATGAAGGAAACAGCCTGAGGGTGGATTTGATCCTAACTTCTCAGTCAGTAATGTAAAACAATTCATAACCTTGTCGATTTGTAAATTAAAATCATTGTATCTAGTTTCATACATCGTATCAAAATAGAAATGGTTTAAACACGTTTGTACATTGGTGGAACCACTCATACGTCACATGGGGCCAATTAAACAATATAGAGGAGATATATAGATATATAAAATCTATACTCGAGATACCGATCACATAAACCTCCCATCGCTATCTGACGAATTAGTGGCGGCCAATTAAGTCGAACCAACTGAAAATCTATTTTAATTGATACTATATTTATTTATTTGAGTTAAATACGATATATTTACCAAATTGACTATTTATTATTATTATTTTTATTATTAGCACCGCGTCTTACTACCCGTTCGGGTTATACGCACTTACGCTAATGTGTAATGGTAGGGTGATTGTGGGATGAAATGGAGGACCTACAGTTTAACGTGGAATCCGAACTACGGTGGAGGCCTGGCATTCCACACATTCACAAGATGTCTTGTCAGAGGTGAAGGAAGGGTTTGGTAATCAGATAAATCTGTGCCGGGACCGAGGATTGAACCCCAGCCGCCAGCATAGAAGTCTGACACCTTACCCCTAGACCGCCAGGTCACCTAATTGACTATTTAGATTCAGAGTCAATCTTTCTCAACAACACACCCTAGTGGTCACGCAATCTAGGGCATCAGGCCCGCAATAGAATCACCAGTTAAGAGGAGATCAAAGTCAAAATCCTGGTCTTTTGATTTAAGATGACTTTCCCCTAAATGTTTTCCACTTTTTGTACTTTTGCCAAGCAAATGTGGGTATATTTCCCTTAAATTTGATTTGTCTTGTCCCCAGCCCTATTGTGAAAAAATGCAGACTGTTGAGCTTTGGTAGAGAGGTAAGGTAGAGTTTTGAATTAATTTCAATTAGCTTTTTAGGGAACTACTTTTACTTTCTTGTTAAAAAATGTTATCTCTTAGATAAAATAGTCTACTGCGATAGTAAAGACTTATAACATATAGCCACCGAAGCGGGTAATTAATAGAATATCATTAAATATATAAGTTGAAGTGATTGTGTAAACACCAGGACCGGTATTTGAGCTCTGTTTGTTCGACTTTTAACTTTGAATACTCTATAAACCGAGTTATTCGGATTCTTTATATAAATATTTCATTCAACCGGCTAGTTCAGCAGACAACCAGAATTCAAATCCCTGTCATGGTATTATTTTTCTATAATTACACAGACAATTCATCAGAATGTCATCTTAAACGAAGTGTTTTTATATACTCACGTTAAAGTGTTTTTTTTAATACAATGAACGTGTTAAGAAATATCTTCAACAATGTTTATTTTAGAACAAAAGTTTGTCAATCGAGAACGTACTAATGGTTTCTCTATAAACAAAACTAGAATGTAAAAAAAAATAGAATGTAAAAAAAAAAAAACCCCAAACGCGTTTGAACATCCTTAGGGAAAATCTACAATTTTAAATGGGCCAGGAGTTACTAAAAAAATGCGTAACAAAGGAGGAAGTGAAAAGGCTTTTTTTTTTAGCAAAAAAGAGACGATGCTTTTTGAATTTTAAGTTTACTTACTTAGGGAGAGGATCCGGTAGTGCATTTTAAGCAGCCCTTGTCTGGTCTTTCTTTGAAGTTGTTGTTTTCAACTTTCTCTTCTAAATTACTCCACTACTTTTGTTTTTCTTTCTTCACTTCTCTTATTTGTTCTACTTTACAATTCGTTTTCTATTAAAGTTCCATCTCTATTTTTATCTTATGTCCTTTGTTTCCTTACAGCGTCTTACTACCCGTTTAGGTTAGACGTATATTATTATTATTAGCACCGCGTCTTACTACCCGTTCGGGTTATACGCACTTACGCTAATGTGTGATGGTAGGGTGATTGTGAGATTAAATGGAGGACCTACAGTTTAACGTGGGATCCGAACCACGGTGGAGGCCTGGCATTCCCCATATTCACAAGTTGTGTTTAATACACGTCTTGTAAGAGATGAAGGAAGGGTTTGGTAATCAGATAAATCTGTGCCGAGACCAAGGATTGAACCCCGGCCGCCAGCATAGGAGTCTGACTCCTTACCCCTAGACCGCCAGGTCACCGTTAGACGTATAAATATAAATTGTATTTATTTGAGTTATTAAATGTGCACCTACTGAACCGACTGATTACATCATCACACGACTTTATTTAAGCTTACTTAAATCTGGAACAGAAACAACATCCAGCCCCCAGTCAGTAATGTATCACCCTGTAAGGTTAAAACCACATTTCACCAATAATAGTTTTCGTTCCTGCTAAGAATTGAACTAAGGTGTATATAATATTAATTATGATAATGGTGTAAGGTGAGGAAGATGGATTCAAAAAAAATTTAGACCCTGATTTTGGTGGGAATAACATTATGTTGCAGTCACTCAAGCTAATTTTTTTTTATTTAGCACCGCGTCTTACTACCCGTTCGGGTTATACGCTTGAGTACTAATTGCGCTAATGGATTAGGAATTGGGAAGGTTGAATTTAGAGGAAGTGAACCCGCATTTGCGTGGAGGGAGAGTGGAAAACCATGTAGGAAAAACTCAGTTCACCCGACCGAGATTCTAACCTCAATCTCCCCGTCTTCAATCCCCCCGTCCTCGATCTCCCCATCCTCGGCAGTCGAGCTCAACACGACTAGCGCGTTAGCTAACTACGCCACCGAGGCGGGTAGCTCTAGTTACTAAAATCATTTTAATATATTCATACACCAAGTATGTTATCTGCAGCTGTCACTTTTGATAGATAATATTAATACTTATAAAATAGCACAAATATATATATAATATATATTTGTATATTTAGAAAATTCAAATATATTTATTTGCGGCCAGTATTGATAACATTTTACTATATTATTTGTGTTATTTTATAAGTATTAATATTATCTATCAAAAGTGACAGCTGCAGATAACATACTTGATGTATGAATATATAAAAATGATTTTAGTAACTTGAGCTACCCGCCTCGGTGGCGTGGCGGTTATATAACCTGCTCTTGCGTGAAGAGAGAGTAGTAAACCATTTGGGAAACGATCCCTCAAGACACCCAAAGGGGATTCTAAGCCCGATATTTACGTCTACATCAATCCAGAATATTATGAGATGGATGCCTACAACCATTTGAACACTGACACAAGTAGTTTATGTTTTTATAAATAAAGTAACTGTTTAACTTAAAAAAATAAAAAACCACAAACTTTAGGCCGAAATATATTTATATGAATTAAAAAAATCCATGGAGTTACCTTGTGATCAAGCTATATCGACCGGGCGGCCGCCACCGTTGTGATTATAGTACCAACATTTGCGGATAGAGGGTGTCATGTGATCAGCACAAAGCACCCTCTGGCCGGCAATCTCAGTTTGCTAGACCGGAGCTGCTTACTATTCATTCAAGTAGCTCCTAATTTTTCCTCAAGAGGCCGAGTTTGATCCCGTTCCAGAACCACTACTTCACAGAAAATCTGGAAGCACCAGGGATCGAACCCGGCACCTCCAGTTCTGTAGCTAGGAACTGATTACTAGACTATGAATTAAAACTGAACCAAATAGCCTTTGATTTAAGAAAGAAAATGACGTCAAGACATGGGAATCGAACCCAGGACTTTTCGGTCCTAATACGCCAATAATCTTCGACTAAGCTATCCAGGGAATGTCATGTGTCACTCATAATTTAAGGCAGAGTCTGTGATGAAAGCAGGAGAGCCAATACAAACCAAATATTGTTGAGGATTTTCAAAATCTCACAGTAGTGTGTATGATTGATTAATTTGTTGTTCTTTGTAATACAAGCATACGGTCATTATAAAATTGGTATAAAATTATCACAACATTAAATTTTTGTGTGTGCTGTAAAATTGGGTCTTCTCTTTCACAGACACGAATTGACGGATATTAGGATTGCTTTATGTGTAGGCCTATGTTATAGGGTTACATTAGTTTGTCATTCGTGTGCTGATATCGAATAGCTTGGAAAGTTGATATAAACTAATCCAATATAAAAATCAAATATTTATCTAAAAATAAATATATCCATCAGTATCACATTACTCTATGAAGGTACCTTTTAATACAATCACTTGTTATTTTTGTGTTTACATACAAGCCCTATATTAATTTTGATAGTATAATATTATTTATGTAAGTAAATATTTTTTTGGACATTAACGGGGTTTCGTCAACACTCGACTCACTAGATAGCAACATAGGATAGCAGCACTGCTAATTTAGTCTGGTTTGATGATGACTTATCTCGGGGTTTGAATCCCATCCGGCTGTGCTAAGGGCGGATTTTATAATCTCAATTATTTAAAAATAAGCCAACTTTCTATAAGGTAGAAAGTAGGGAAACTTGGGATTTTTTTACTGTTTAAATATTATATAGTATATATAAAAAAGTAAATCACAAAATTAATAAAATAACTATGTGTGAAGGGGGAGGGGCTTCCAAAAAACTTCCTCTGACGCCAGCATCTTTAAATTATTCTCTTAAAGGCCTTGACCTCGTATAACACTTAGGGCCCTGGTGTCATAGGTTCGCCATCCCTGTCATAGGGAATTATCACGGAAGTTTTGAGCCTTGTAACGTAGGCTTTATAAATCCCTATACAGCCAAACACAGCCCTAACCATCCGGCTGCACCCTTGAGCCAATGAATATTTCATGAAGACTCCCTTAATCGTCATCGGAGCAATGTTATAATCCGTTAGACCTCAAGCCGGCAGGGCTACCTATACCACTCGGTGGACACTAAGCGGATTAATTAATGTATGAGGTAATTAGCATCGCTCTTGTACTATTTAACGGTTTTGACACTTTGAGGCAACTATCGCACGCTCCCGTGGGGCCCGAAAGGGGTCGGATGGGTTTGAAAGGTGTAAAAGGGGGAGAGGTGAACTAACCACAGAATCAAACACAGGACTATCCCTTGTATACTGAAACACTTTAGAATTTGTAATTGCTTAATCGTTACAAGTTTATATTACTACTGGATGAACGTTACGCAATGGTAGTTCCTATGAATTATATTGCTGTATGTTCTCCACACATCCCCCTGGTCACACTCTTCTCGTGGATTGACTATACAGGGTGTACCGTAACATGTCGGACCTACTTCCATGATAAACAGGATAAACAAAAACAATTAAGAGTTAATTCAACATGTGTCCCATTTGACCTTGTTTCCAAGCCACAGCCAAATGATTCCAATAAACTGTTTGTATAACATAATCGATATCTCTCGACCTGACTAGGTATGTTCTATGGGTTATCCCTGATTATTACAAACACGTGGTATTCTTGAAAGAGTGAAGCATTCTATGACACAACTACTGCAGGCTCGCATTCAGAACAAAAATGGCTTTTTATTAGCACTTATTATACATTACAATATATTTAAAATTCAATAAGCAATGTAGATTTTTTATTGAAAAAATTCCATGACGTGAGCCCGCAAGCGAGCTATACCGACCGAGCGGTTTCCGTCGTTAGCGACGATAGTGCCAACATTTGCGGATAGAGGGTCTCATGTGGTCATCACAGTGAGCTATCAGCCCGTTAATCTCAGTTTTACAGACCGGAGTTGCTAATTATTTATTCTAGTAGTTCCACATTGTTCCTTATGACGCTGAGCTTGACCCCATTCAGGAAAATTCTAGAAGCACTGGGGATCGAATCCAGGACCTCTGAATTTTTAGCCAGAAACTCTGACTATTAGACTATAGAAGTGGTCATTTGTTGTTGAGTAGAGTTTTAAATGTTGCTTGATATTGAACCTCAACCTATATATCTGGAAACAATACGACGATAAATGCTCTAAGGGTGGTATCAAATCCTCATGTTTAATTTATAAAATAAAAATATTTTTTACATAAAATGATAAGATAATTAAGGCCATGATTAAATATGTACTATGACATAACCTCACATTTATTTTAAAGTTTGTACAGTAGACTAAGGGCAATTCAAATTAACAGCTACTTGCCAGAGGAATTTGAAATTAAAGATCTGGAATTATATCAAAAGTATTTACAAATATGTACCACGAGAATTCTAGAAAAATGTTCACCAAAGTTGGTTCGTTATGATTTTTTATTTAAGATATTTAACGTTTACTTTCTGAACCGACTATTGTGATCACACGACTTATAAACTAACTTAAATCTAGAACAGACACAACATTCAGCCCCCGGCCGTTAATTCATCAGGGTTAGAGGGGAAACCCACAGTTCACCAATGACGAATTTTTCGGCCGTGCCAGGAATTGAGCCTAGGACCCTTAACACAAAGGACAGAAACGATACTAACTGAGCTAAGTTGTCCAAGAATCCATTGATTAAAAGTAAGAAAACATACTAACAAATGAATTATACTGGTGCATAGTTTGTGAAATATACAAAAATACTCTCTTCATAATGGACAGTTAAATTTTTAACAGCTTCTCATCTTTCAGATGACGGCATTTACTTTGATGAAACCCTAGCGAATGCTCTTCATCGTTAATGTTTTATAAAATATTTATAGAATATATTAATTTATAAATGATCTTTGTAGGCTTGTCAAAGCTTTATCATATTTATGTTGTCAAAGAACTTTTATAAATTAAATATGACAGTGTATTACCTAATGTCGGCTTTAGACTTTTAAAAAATCTACCCCCTCTACCAGCTTGTACCGCCCCCCCTCCCCCCAACACACACTTTTATTATATAGTAAACACAACAGAACATATTTAGATGGGTTAGGGAAAATTGCGCCCGGGAAAACTTCGCCTTCCCAGAAAAAGGGAAAAATTGCTCCCTCATATCAATCATCACACCATTAGGTGGGAAAAGTGCTACACACACACACACACACACACAAACGCGTTGTTTTACACACTTACAAAACAAGTACTCCTAAGGACATAGCAAAGTGTTAAAGATTCTAGCCTAGATCCCAAAAAAATGGATTAAAAGGTCGTCAATAATTAGTTTGGTAACTTCAATCTATACGTTCACATCAAATGATTACAGACACACACTAATCTTTATTTCATTTAAAAACCTAACCTAACCTAAACAACAGGCAAAGAAACAGGTGCGATTAATCGATGTACTTTGACCTCTTCAAGACCTCATGATTGCGATGAGTCGATTTGAAAAACCCACCCTCCTAAACTAAAGGATGTGATGAAGCGATCTAGGTCGGTGAAAATGGTAAGGTCGTGAGGAAAATGAGAAAAATGATCCCACACGACCTTGCTAAAATTATTCAGGTGAGACAGACAAGGTCGTGTGGGCGCACTTTTCCCACCTATTAGTGATGGATGATTCATGCGAGGGCGCAGTTTTCCCTTTTTTTCTGGGAAGGGCCAGTTTTCCCGGGCGCAATTTTCCCGGCACCATTTAGACAATCTAAACTTATTCATTATGTACCTTTGTGATGGACAATTGAAACATTTGTATATGCACATCTCAAAGAATACCTAATATACTTGGGAATAATTTACCCAAAAATAAAACAAAGTTAATGTTAGGCATTAAAAAAAAGTGTTTTTACATAGTTTCTCGGTTAAAACTTCAGTTTTATTTTAATAGATTACTTTAACAAGAAACCTCGTGGGCCTAAAAAAATGTATGGTGGGGCGGCATTAGGAAACTCCCGACATAATTTATGTGCTGTGTTTTATTTGCTACCCGCCTCGGTGGCGTAGTTGGCTAACGCGCTTGTCGTGTAGAGCTCGATTGCTGAGGACGGGGAGATCGAGGTTCGAATCTCGGTCGGGTGAACTGGGGGTGGTTTTTCCTAAATGGTTTTCACACTCTCCCTCCACGCAAATGCGGGTTCACTTCCTCTAATTCAACCTTGCAAATTCCTAATCCATTAGCGTAATTAGTACTTAAAGCGTATAATCCGAATGGGTAGTAAGGCGCGGTGCTAAATATTATTATTATTATTTTATTTGCTATCCCATTAGGATTGGTCAATAGTTGATATTGGCTGTCTCGGATCAGCGTTTTCATTTTTTTTTATAGCACCGCGTCTTATTACCTGTTCGGGTTAGTGGTTTGTGTATTAATTATGCTAATTGTTTTGGGGAAGAGGAAATTTTATGGAGGGAGAGTGGAAAACCATTTTGGAAATACCACCACTCTCAATACACTCGACCTATATTCGAAGCTCGATCTCTCCGTTATCGATAGTATATTCTACTGCGAGAGTGACGCATTAGACCATATGGCCACCGAAGTGGGAAGTGTCTTCTTACATCTTCTTTAGCACCGCGTATGACTTACTACCCGTTCGGGCTATACGCATATATAATAATTACACTAATGGTTTTAGGGATTAGGCAGCGTACCTACATTTGCGTAGAGAATGGGAAACCATTTCTAAAAAAAACACCCGACCGGGATCAAACCACGATCTCCCAGTCATCGGCAGTCCATTATATTGCAAGAGTAGCGCCTCAGACCGTGCGGCCACCGGAGTGGGTTTCCATACTTAATTCAGTAGTAAAATCCTTAAAAGTCAACGACTCTACGTAAGACCAATTATAATGTAGACTACTATAAAAACAATAAGCTATCATGGAAACTTGTATTTAATTATTGATATTTCACCGACAAGTTGTCTTACATTGGCAAATAGAATAGCGAATTCCTCGTCTTTCAAAACCAAAGAAAATCTTTGATTTGAAAAAAAAAAATCAAAGGAAATGGTTTTGATTAAATTTGATTATTTATAGATTTATTCATCTTTTCAGAAATAAAATGGATGTTATATCTATTACTATTTCCAGCCTGTGACCTGGGTAGATTTTTATTCAAGTCATATATTTTCCACTGCCGGCTTGCTAGGCCTGTCCTAGCTTCATATGTCCTATAATATATCTTAAGATTAGGACAGGCACAGCATCCAGTCTCCGGCCGTCAATATATTAATGTGAAAGGGTAAACCCATATTTTCATCAATTATAAATCTTCGGCCATGCCGGGAATCGGACCGGGGACTCTTAGCTCAATAGGAAGACATGCTACCGACTGAGATAAGATGTCGGACCTAAATAAATAAAATGGATAAATTGAAAAAAAAAAACTTTTAACGAGACATTTACTTGTCAAGTATTAACAAAACAAAGGTGTATCGAATGGCCGTGTGAATGCGAGATGAGTTTTTAGTAGTAGTTTCTTTACTGGTTTTTTCGCGATATTTTCCGTCATTATTTAATTACATTTTTCTCTAATGGATTCAATATAAGAAAATCGCTCTAACAACTTTGTTAAATTTGTGATCTACTGGTAGTTTACTAAAGACTGAAATTGGGAGAATTTTCATTACTTTAAAATTGCATTAACAATTTTGTACAAAATAGGTATTTGTGAACGGTTTTACATAATAAATGATATATGTTTGTTTTTCTAAAACATATTCATATGAGGGTAGTTTGTTTCCCGATGTATGATTTTGAGATTTTTTAAAGTTTTTCAAAAATTACGTTTACGATCGGGATCAAAATATATATCTAAGAATAATTATAACATCGTATGTTGATATTATATTTTTACGTGTTTCAAACTATAATATACTATATGAGGAAATATATATACGATTTTGTAATATTAATTATTTCTTCTGACACAATACTATCCAATTAGCTGGTCGTGTTATGGCTCCAACTTTATGAATCTACGTTGTCATTATTTCGCTCTACTTAGTATGTGACGCTCGTTTGATACGGAGGAAAAGCAGACGGCGATAGGGGAAGAAGAGGATAGGAGGAAGGGGAGGGGGGAGGGATACAAACAGAGAACGGCTCCATAATATTCACTGAGAGCTGATTACAGAGAGTATACACAAAACCCATAATAAACTAATTAATAACTTGTCACTTTTCAGTTTGCTTGTAATTACCAGTTTGCGGGGTTGTAAATTCACCGGCATCGGCAACCTGTTGTCGTCCCTGTCAGATTACGTCAACGGTGCTGCTCCGAGGCACGGCGGCTAGGTCAACAACTACGTCGTTACGAAAAGAACGGGGAAATTTACGTAGGACTTTTGTTTTTTTGCTTCGCGTACTACAACCCATTCGGACTAGAAGAATACAGTTTCATTAATGAAGTGAGGACGAGGAAAGTAAGATTTTAGAGGAAAATATGTCAGTATTAGCGTGGAAGGAGGTATGGAAACATTACTTTAAAAAAAACTACTCTCAGAACAACCGGTCGGGATTTGAAACACGGTCACTGCAAAACCAGATTAGATAATAATACCCACCCGAAACGGAGTTTTAGTATGGGTTTACAAACTAACTTGATTCTTTAACAAACACAGCATCCAGTCTTCCAGACGTAAATTCATAACTGTGAAAAAAGAAGCCTCAAACAACCAGCAATGTTTCGGCCATGCCGAGAATCAAACCCAGTAGCGCTACCGAAAGATATAAGGTGTCCGAGCAGTGTTTAATATGTATTACTTCCCTCTCCGTCCCCACCGTGTTTTCTTATACCAGCACTGTTTATCAGTGGGTTAAACTATCTAATGGGCTAAGACATGTCCAAAAACACAGAGTTGACTTAAACATACCTAAGAGACTCTGGTTCAAATCCCGGACATGTTAAAACTTATTATTCACCCAATGATCCAGACGGAGTTGATTGAAAATAACTTTTTACCTGCATCATTGGCCACGCGGATTAAACGTCAGTATCATAGTTTGCCGGTAACTTGAAGGTCGGGGTCTGAATCATTAATGAGGGGCTATTTTCCTTAACAATTCCCCCCTCTATCTTAATGAAAATGCAGGTACATTTTCTTTAAATTCTACTTTTCTTAACCTATATCCCATTATCATCGCTAAGATGAGTATAGCCCGAACGGGTAGTAAGAGGTGTGAGATGTAACAAATTTTCGAAACAAATTCTCATTTTATTTCTCACTTGTTGACCGGTAGGTAGGGGTTTGAATATCAGCTGGGTGAAATGAGGGTGTTTTTCCATATGTGAATTTTTTACTTTCTTTCCACTCAGGTTTCTATGCTGCACCACTTATTATTATTATTATTATTATTGGCGTTTTGAGATGCGTAGACACAAAAAGGTCATTAGCGCCTGCTTATTTTCAGTCCTTAAGGTCTTATTTTTAATATTATTAGTGTTTAGTGACACGTCGACACTATTAGTAATCCTCATTGGGAGCTAGGAGGAGATAAATATAGTTAACACGTCTGCTGGGACAAAAGACAGAGTTCACAAAAATAAAATGAACAATATCAAAATTATATAAGTCCTAAAAAATACATATATATCTGTTCAGGTTATACACCTATACATAGCTATGCTATTCTGTTAGGGATAAGGAAGGCTGAATTTAGAAGAATGGTACTAGCATTTGCTTGAAGGGAGAGTGGAAAACCATTAAGGGAAAAATATCTCAGTAGGCCAACACCAGATCGGGATTCGAACCCCGTTCTCTTTGTCATCGGCATTTTAGTCTATTGAGAGATATGAAGATACGATTGCGCGTTGGGCTCCAATTAAGAAGATATGAAATGATTTGAAATATACGCCGTGCAATGGGTGCTAATTATGTTGATACGGTTGCGCGTTGAGCGCCAATTAAGATGTCCTCGTTATTTGAGGAGATGGTTGGTATTTATAGCCTCGTGATTGAGTTCCCATTAAAATTATGTTCTAGGTATTTGATGAGATAATTGGTATTTATAGCCCCGTGATCGAGCGTCAATTATATTCAAATTAGGTATTTGATGAGATAATTGGTATTTATAGCCCCGTGATCGAGCGTCAATTATGTTGAGATTAGGTATTTGATGAGATAATTGGTATTTATAGCCCCGTGATCAAGCGCCAATTATAATGACATTTCTTACACTTATGAAATAAGTAAAACCTTAAAATTCGCACACGATTTATTTAGATCAATGGTGCTGAATATTTGATAGTAAATGATACAGTTTTTTGTGAAATCACGGATAATACAAGTTCATCGTTCTGAATACCGTGTGCTATACTGATTTATATAATTGCTTTTCTCTATATTTTAGCGACACGGGTAGTTACTGTCTATATTACCGAGCTCTTTTATTACAAAATTATTGTGTATTGCTGTCCACTGTAATGGATTCGTAAGCACAAGGGGCTTATATATGACCTACACCTTGCCTCTTGGACCCCATTTCACCAGTGTCAAAACTAACTAATATATTTAGCACCGCGTCTTACTACCCGTTCGGGTTATACGCTTTAAGTACTAATTACGCTATTGGATTAGGAATTGGGAAGGTTGAATTAGAGGAAGTGAACCCGCATTTGCGTGGAGTGAGAGTGGAAAACCATTTAGGAAAAACTACCCCAGTTCACCCGACCGAGATTCGAACCTCGATCTCCCCGTACTCATCAGTCGAGCTCAACACGACAAGCGCGTTAGCCAACTACGCCACCGAGGCGGGTAACTAACTAATAGAAAGAGTCTTGGCGAGAGGTGTTGTGAAGGATAGCTTCATAATGGATAGAAAGTGCTAGAGTAACTTACTTTTTTGGTAAACACTAAGGAGTTTATTTTTGAAAGAAAGACAAGCTTTATGGTGTAATAATTGACATTAATTCTGAAAAGCACGTTATTCTCCATGGATGAAGTATTAAAAGGATATTTTCTATACAGTTTATTTAATAAAAATACCTTCATCAATGACTTTTTAAATATATGAAAGGGGTCCAAAACAGTATCATTACATAAAGTGAAGCCTTAGACCATGCGGCCACCGAAGCACGTCTAAATATATTAAAAACCAATCTCAACATGAATTTCACCCAAGTGAGCAATTCTATTAAAGTGATTCTTAAATGGAATTTAAAAGATTCGTATGGCGTATTAAACTGAATAAAAAGCAACTACATACGCACTGTTGAGTAATACATCTTATATCAAAAAGACAAATTGTACGACGCAACTCTCGGACTTTGTCTCTGTCACCTAAAAATAGAGACATTTGCTTAAAACTTGTAAAATATGTGAAAAAAAATAATAAACGTGTTTGCAAAAACAAATATGGAAATAAGAGCATCAAAAGCCTGAATTATTATTATTATTTATTATTATTATTATTATTATTAGCACCGCGTCTTACTACCCGTTCGGGTTATACGCACTTACGCTAATGCGTAATGGTAGGGTGATTGTAAGATGAAATGGAGGACCTACAGTTTAACGTGGAATCCGAACCACGGTGGAGGCCTGGCATTCCCCACATTCACAAGATGTCTTGTCAGAGGTGAAGGAAGGGTTTGGTAATCAGATAAATCTGTGCCGGGACCGAGGATTGAACCCCGGACCCCGAGCACAGAAGTCTGACACCGTACCCCTAGATCACCCAACCTGAATTAAAAAGTATTTATATTTGCTATAGCTAAGAAATTATTGGTTTTATAAAAATGTATTTAAAATAAAATATTTTAATTTTTAATTGTGATACGAAATAACTTAACATTGTAAAGTTGAATCTCAAATAGTTGCGGAGAAATTATCAAAATTGATGAATTTATCTTATGTAAAGTACCCTCTAAGTAATTTTAATGAAAAAGGGAAAGTGGCCATCTTGTTTATAGTGACAAACAGTGTCTAGATATCAAAATGTATTCAAAATCGTTAGACAAAATTTCAAGAAAATATATTTATTCTCTGTTTGCCCTTCAGTAAACTACCCTTAGATTTGGGATTAAATGTCTTACTCCAAAAACCACCTGGGTGTGACCCTATAAAAACTCAAGACACCAAATTTTAGTCCAATTGGTAAAGTAGTTTCGGCTCTTATCCCAAGATATAGATAGATAGACGAACATACGTCATTGTGAAAACAATTTTTGTTTCAAGTTTCCGAGGTGTCGAGAGAAAGTAAAGGAAATTGCTTATAGCTAAGAAACTAAGGGGTTTATAAAAGTTTATATTTCAAATTAAATATCTTTATTTTTAATAGTCATTCATTTTTTGCAATGATAAGTTATTTCGTACCTCACAGAGTTTAAGAGATATCAAATTTGGGAATTTCTGCTTTAGTAAATTACCATTTAAGTCATTTTCACGAAAATATTATCTTTTTTTTTAGATAAGAATTTTAATAAAAATTGTTAAAGCCAATTTCGAGATAGTTGACTTTTTTCTCTTTTTTTAAATTATTATTAGATACTCTAATTCTAAAAACTCCACAGGGGAGCCCAAAGAAAACCTCAGATATCAAGTTTTAGTCCTATCGGTAAAATCGTTTCGGCACTACTAGTCCGAGATACTGCAATTTAAAACCATTTTACGGGTTCAGGGGGCTATGAAAGCCAACATTTATCAAAATCCCGAGTTTGAAAAAAACATATCTCAATACCTTCTTTCTACAGAAAGTCTTATGAAAGTAAAAAATATATATATATATATATATATATATATATTTAATATTTTATAATGAAGTCTTATGAAAGTAATTTTTTTTTTACTATTTTATAATGAAAACACTTTTAAATTGTTCCCAATTTCGATAAGCCCACTTAGAAAGGTTTTATGGTTCAAACGTAATCCTGTATCTAATTTCCTCTTCAATTTAGCTCCTAAGCTCACATGCACTACTTAACAACATCAAACGGGAGTGTTTACAGCCAGCTCGACATCCCTTAGCTATACACGTAGGCCTAGATAATTTATTTAATTTAATTTACTTATATAATAAGCTCACAATAAAAATGCACACCAGTATAGCCATGGATTGAGTTAATTCTAAGGATACGCTAACATAGAGATACTCGCACAAAATTACATATTCATTTATTTGAGGTATTAAATGTGCACTTTCTAAGCCGACTGATTATATAAACACACGACTTATAAACTAACTTAGATCTAGAGCAGACACAACATCCAGTCCCTGCCCGTTAATTCATAAATGTGACAGAGGAAACCCATCGTTCACCAATGATAATTTTTTTCGGTTATGCCAGGGATCAAACCCGGGACCATTATCTCACTAGACAGACACGCTACCAACTAATCTAAGATGTAGGACTTAAATAATAACGAATGTGAGATGGAAAATTCTCTTCTTTTTTTTCTGAAACTTTTAAAACAATTTAAATAGAGTGAATAAAATTAAAATATATTTTCTTTTTCCTTATTTTCAATCGTGTCTTACTTCACCATTAAGGTTATAGGATACAATGCTATATATACCACCATGGTTTTAATGAAAGGAAATGTATCCCCATTTTCGTGGAGGGAGAGTGGAAATTATTGGCTTTCAAGCTAGTCACCGGTAGACTAGACTACGTCTGTTAAATTTATTTTATTGACGTTAACACCATAAACATCACCAAATGATTTTCTATAAAACCATAACAATGGTGTTTCTTCACAAACTCACCGACTACAGCGCTTGGTGGTGAAAAGCAAAAGTGTAGCTATCTTCAGAGTTTCAAGGTCTGCTGTAGACCAGATGTGTTAATACTTATAGTCACATCTTATTATCAAAACCTTTACGAATACAGTACATCCCTTTCCTTTATGATTCAATGATCTAAAAAAAAAGTTGAAAACTGTTCTCGCAAGTTTTCAATTCTAAATATAAAGTGTATCGGGGTATAAGGAATCGCTGAAGTGATTAATGAAATCCTTCCAAATTCCTCGTGTCCCACGTTGGAATATAAATCACTAAACATTTATGTGAGCGTTTATACCATTGTAAAATAAATAATACTGAATGTTTAAATCATTGAGACTTCTAAGATTAATCCATCAGTTTGTTTAGCTTATGAACATTTTTAATAGCAAAATACAATAACAAAACACAGTCATTAGAACATTAAGAAACAATATATTTTTTGTATTTGATTTATTACGAATGGTCCGCGACTCACAAAATAGTCGGCCGTTAATTTATTTCTGGCAGGAATAAATTATTGGAATCGTTTATGCTTGGTGTGAAATAAGACATCTGGTCAACATTTACCGCATATCTCATGCTACTATTTTCTGTTACAGCATACATATTTAAGCTAGAACAGAATTAGGAGGGTGAATTATGATAAAATTCACCAGCCTTTAGTCTTGAGATTAGAAAACAATTGGTAAGGGACCTACTTCGTTCGCTATTTTCGCAATAGAATATACTACCGATGACGGGGAGATTAAGGTTCGAATCTTGGTCGGGTGTACTTAGAGATATTTTACAAAAAAAAATTGATTTATACTCTCCTTCCACGCAAATGCGTGTATACTTCCTATATATTTAACATCCCTCATCCCTAAAAGCATTAGTGTAATTAGTACATAAGTGCACAACCCAAACGGGTGGTAAGACGCGGTGCTAATAATAATATACTGTCAACTATGTCTCTTCAACGTTTATAAAATATAGATTCTCAAACTCAAATTGTATTACTACAGAATAATAAAATGAATATTTCACTAACTGTTGAAATGTTTCCTTTGTATAGCTCCATTCTTGAATGATCTTTCTAATAGATTTTATAATTCTTATTACATGCTGATATATATTTTCAAGAATGCTTGTACAGTATATATCTACAGTTGAATTTAAAAATAAGCCAAGATCTACGGAGAACAAACTCGATAAATAGCGAAAAAATTGTTTCTATAAAATATAGGCTTTTATAATTGATGCATATTATCTTTAATAAAAGAGTTATATGAGCAATATATAATAAATTGAAATTGGTCCTCATTGAATAAAACGGAAAAAAAACCTTAAAAAAAACGTTCGTTCCTTCATGAATTCCTAAAAAGACATTAACTTAAATTTTGACAACATTTACTGTATAGTACATGAAGTGTGCTGCCTTGCGAGGAATCCATGGAGTGACTTGCGGCCTTCCAATGCCAAGGGATTCCCACCCCTGACATAGCGTAACTAGATGGGCACTACCCAATATGGGTAGAAAGACATTGTGGAAATGGTAGTACAAAAAGTTAGTATAATATCAGGACACTAAGGCAAAGGTTTGTAGTTTGAGTACTTTTTAGGACATATCTTTCACATACAGCAATGGTTCCCAAACTTCTTGGATGGCGTACCATCCCCAACATTCTCCTTAATTTGGAGTACCACCAAGATAATGTCCCATAGTTACTATTTCGGTATATTTTTAAGTGGTGCCCAGGGTTATAATAACATTGACTGAGCGGCTGCACCGGCTGTCTGAAATCGACTCAATGTGTCCACACCTCCAACCACTGTTTAATTCTCTTTTACTTTTGGCTAGACTTGATAGGAATATATTTATAAGAGTTGAAGAGGCCCTATCTTTTCTCCGATTTCAAATGGCTTGAATTGTTTGACGTCTCATGACGTACCACTGGCGGTACGCGCACCACGGTTTGGAAACCACCAATATATAGGTTTACACATACAAAACCTATTCATCTTTTTTATTAGAAATAATCACATTTTATTTTGAGCCTGCCGTTTTTCACGGTGTGGCCCTTACTCGTGGTGGGCGGGGTGGGGGTAAGGGTGCTACAGTTATGTTAAATTTTATCTCTCTACCCCCTACTCATTAGTGTAAATAAGTATTGTATATAGCACATAAAGTTGTTAAGACGCAGTGGTCTTGGGTTATAGTGCTAGCTTCAGAGCACGATGTTCGCGGGTTCAAACTCATCTGAGGTCGACGGATTTTTCTTGAGCTATACAAATCTGTAGCACCACTTCCTTCGGAGGGGAAGTAAATCCGTCGGTTCTTTGTCGACTGTTGTGTTTAAAAGAACCCTGGAATGTATGTGAAAATACTTTTCCCGGCAAAATTGGTAGGCCCTTTTGCACTCCTTCATAGAAAATCAGTGTAGCAGGCAAAGGAGATCCAATACACTTTTCTGACAACCCCAGTACCTGGAATTTCTACCATATGGTGCAGACACCACTAACCAGTCGAAGGGCTGAGTGTATGCCCAGCACCGGATGGATAGAGATCACATCGAACCAAACTTCGGATAAAATGCAGGCGAATGAATTGAGATTTTTGAGAATCAGGATCGGTGTGACAAAATTTGATAGGATGAGAAAAGAGAGAGTAAGAATAATAGTAAAGGATAAATCAGGACAGGATAGAGAAGGCACGACTAAGGTGTACGACCATATGAGAAGAATGGAGGGGGAAAGGATGTTTAGGAGGATGTTGGATATGGAGGCGGGAGAGTAGGAGGCCGAGAGGAAGACCATGGTATAGATGGCTGAAGGTTGTGGGAGCAAAGTAGGTGGGGGAGAAGATAATAGACATTTATATTTATATTCTTCATCCTATTGATAGATGGTTTGACATTGGGCAGGGTGTTAGGAGAGATTGTGTTATGTCTCCATGGCTGTTAAATGTATTCGTGGATAAGTGTATGAGCTATGCTTGCGAGCACATAGTTGGTGTACAAGTGGACAATGTGGACGTAAGATTGCTGTTATATGCAAATTATTACTGATAATGATGGTGACTTACAGATTACACTAAATCGTTTGGATTTGGCGACAGGAAGAATGGATATTCGTATAAATGTATCGAAAACTAAGATGATAGTTTTTGATCAAGACGGATCGGGAAATGATTGTCAGCTTAGTATAAATGGAAAAATATCAGAACAAGTGAATGCTTTTGTATTTATGGAAAACGGTTTTGTAAAAATGGAAGGATTTATAGTGAAATCTACAGACGAACGAATGCATATCGGAGAGTAGTTGGATGTATGTGGACTATTGTAAAGAATGAAGGGGAGAGGAAAAGATGGCAGTGCAGGTATATAAAAGTATGTTGACGCCAATGTTGTTTTATGAATGTGAAGTGTGGGTTTATCAGGAGAAACACTAGAGCAAGATGAATGCGGTTGGAATGAGTTCTCAAAGAAATTTTTGTGGACAAACTTGTATGAATAGAGTCAGTAATGAATGAGTGCCGAGGGAATGTGGTTTTAGAGGGAATCCAATATATCAATGTGAAAAAGACATCTTACTGTTGTTTGGGTATGTTGAGAGAATGAGTGTGGATAGAGTGACAAATCAAATATGTGAAGGTAGAGTATGTGACTTGAAGGGAATGGGTAGGCCATGTAAGACGTGGACAAATGTTTTAGACGAATGAGTTAAAATAGAAACATTAAGGGTTTTAAGGATTTAAAAAGCTGTATGACTTTGTGTATGGATGTTGTTGAAGCAAAGGCTAATATGCAAGGATAAGAAACTGCGAGGAAAGTTAGTGAGGATGGATTAAGTACGGAGTAGCCCACCTCAGTAGCGTATAGTTAGTTATCACGCTTGTTTCGTGATGAGCTAGACTGCTTAGGCCGGGGAAATCAAAATTCGAATCTTGGTCAGGTGAACTGGGCGTGGTTTTTCATAAATGGTTTTCCACTCTTCTCCATGAAATGCGGGTTCATTTCCTCTAAATGCAACTTTCACAGTTGCTCATTGAGTAATTAGTAGTTAAGCGTATATACCGAACAGGTAGTAATATGCGGTTCTAAATTTTAAAAAAAAGTACGGATTTGTTGTTTAATGATCTATACGCACAGTTTCTTGGCAACCCCGTAAGGGAACGGTGGGATTATGTATGTATGTATCTATGTACGTTTACAATGTAGGGTGTAGGCACCTAAGCCGTATTCGTAATGATCTGGATGTCCAAGTATGCACGAACTGCTCCCTCTAAAAAGTATACTGGATTTTCACCAGAACGTTATTGAACATAAAACAATGTGTACTTTTACTCTCGTGTGTGTGTTTTAAGGGCTATGTGCATGTAAGCCATAAAGGATTATATTTCATCACAATGTAAAACATCACGTAGGTCATAAATCCTTAGGTAAATAAATAAACATATAACCACGTAGCTCTAAATCTAGGAAGAGATTTTTGGTTTTTTTAAACAGGCTAGCAGTAAAAACTGTTGTCCTGATTTGGAACAGTTTTTTTAAGGATTATAATGTCTAAAATAAAGGATTATCAATCAATATTATATATCAAAGGTTCAGTTATATTCGGCAAATAAAATGATTCCTTGCTATTTGTACTGTCCGTTGGTAACAGCAAACCAAAAAAATAATGCTCTTTGTACATAAATGAATTTAATTTATCAACATATTTTATTGTCTATTGCCGGTTAAAAATAATTGATCCGTTATAATCCTAGGGGATATTTAGGAAAGTATAAATTTATTAAAAAACTATACATATATATTTTTTCTATTTAGAACCGTTTCTTATTGTTCAGGTTATACACATATTTACTTTTACGCTATTGAGCGAGAGATTATGAAGGTTGGATTTAGAGAAGATGTACTCCCATTGACGTGGACGGAGAGTGGAAAATACACCGCCGGTACACCCGACCGGGGTTCGAACACCTACCTCCCCGTCATTGGAATTCCAACCTAACACGAGATTGACACCTTAGGCCATGCGACCACTGAAGAAGTTTAGGACAGTATTAGTTTTACGTTAATATTAACAATACAGAGTTCTTCTCTCATTAGGAGGATAGATCTTCCTAATATCAGTGTGTTATGAGCATTGTATATTTGACGAACATCTACGGATTGTTGGGCTGTATAAGACCTAAGCATGCGCAGAAAGGGATTTAATCCAACGCTGCTATTTATAAGATAAGACTAACCTTACCTAACCTTTAACCACTTCAGTGACCACATCACATGGTCTAAGACCCTTCTCTCGCAATAGACTAGATTGACGATGATGGAGAAACAGGTTTTAATCTCGGTCTAATGTACAGAAAGGAGTTCTTACAAAATAGGTTTCCACTCTCCCTTCAAGCAAATGGAGTACACTTCCTTTAAATATAACCTTCCTAAACCCTAAAACCAAGAGTGTAATTAGTACTTAATAAACGAACAACCCGAACGGGTACTTTAAATTCGTCCAAATCGAGGTCATGGTTCATATCACGAATGCTATCCGGCCCCGTGATGTATTGGTCAGTGTACCTGGCTACGGACTTAAGAGATCCCGGGTTCGATTCCCAGCTGGTACCTTGGGTATTTTCTTCTTATATGAGAACTATCCCAACGATAACCAGGGATTGGTCAATTATTTTTAAGTTATGTTTAAGACTCCCATTGGCTTACATCTCTATATTTAATATAATCACATCATCTCGGTGCGGTCTATGTTTACTTCATAGGTGTACCCTGGGCAAAGCTCTGTGCCCTCAGAACGGCGAATTGTCTACAGGCCACCCAACTGGATGTAATGTCTCTCCAGGTCAGTACCTAATGGCATACGCTAAAAAAATAATAATCCCAAATATTTATTAATACAACATAGCTTACTAATCGTCCGCACTAACCGAACGCTTTCAATGATTAAGATATAACGAAGGAGTTACCATAGTAAAGAAAGAGTGGGGAAAATGTAGGGCAAACACAATCACTATCATTATTATTATTAGCACCGCGTCTTACTACCCGTTCGGGTTATACGCACTTACGCTAATGTGTAATGGTAGGGTGATTGTGAGATGAAATGGAGGACCTACAGTTTAACGTGGAATCCGAACCACGGTGGAGGCCTGGCATTCCTCACATTCACAAGATGTCTTGTCAGAGGTGAAGGAAGGGTTTGATAATCAGATAAATCTTTGCCGGGACCGAGGATTGAACCCCGGCCGCCAGCATAGAAGTCTGACACCTTACCCCTAGACCGCCAGGTCACCCACACAATCACTATCGGTAAGCCAGGTCGAGATTTGAATCCCTTAACTCTACTTATGTAAAACTAAGCATCAGAACAGTTACGCCTTGGTCCGCGTGCCCACCGGTATGAATCTTAATAGTTTAATAATTTAATAGTTAATATATCATTTTTTTAAACGAACAATAGTATATTTATGCTGGATTAAATAGTCAAGCTAATTGTTAATTACGGTTAAGGCCGCATATAAATATCATATTCTTTAAATTTAAAAATTATATCTGGACACGGGAATCGAACCAGAGACCTTTGACTTAGTACGCCAATTCTCTAACGACTGAAATATTCAGGAATCATCCCGTGTCCAGGGTCATTCACCACTCATATTTTAAGTCAGAGTCTGTGATGGACGTGCAGAAATCGTCGGCTACAAATTAAGATTCCTGGATATCTCAGTGGTTAGAGTATTGGCGTACTAAGTCAAAGGTCCCGGGTTCAATCCCATGTCATTTTTCAATCTTAAGGAATAAGTATGTATATGCTTCCAACAGGTTATAAGCATCCGTGGCGGAGTTCATGAGGTAATTTTATCCACGTAGTCAAATTTATAACGGAGTGTAAAAGTCTTGACAACTTTTAATTGCGTTTTGAAACGAAGTGGCAAGCCCCCACCCCCTCTCCCAGCTCATCTCCCCTCCCATTCAATTAAGTCTCTCGTTTCATTCATGAATCTTTATAGCTACAAGTCATTAGACAAGCAACAACCAGCAAGAGTTAAAAGAACTCTTCCTTGATGAGGAATTAATCTAGAAGACCTCATACTTTAGTTTCTCACGAGGATATTAAATACGTCCGTTTTGTTTTATAAATTTAATTTTTCAAACCATTTACTATATGAGGACGCTGCCTACCTGTGACGTAACGCCAAGCCATGATACGATTTCCCATGTTAACGTATTTACGTTCTGTCTGGCGAATTTTAGAGATATAACATTAAAATAGAAACCAACAATTCTCTAATAAATTTTAAAATAGTATTGCAGTGTCATAAAATTAATTTTAATAGCTTAAAATAATTTTGTAATTGTCCTTTAAAAAAACACATCTATAGTTCAATCTGTTTGTTTAGTCACTTAAATGGCCTGTAAGAATATCCCAAACATGACATAGATTGAAAATGCCCGTGGAAGCATAATTATATCTATCTAGAATAGGAAACAAGAAACAAATAATTATGAAATGAGTGTAAATGCAAATAGTAATGTGAGTATGTATACTTGTCAGCGGATAAGGGAAAGCGTTATCAGCAGATAAACAAGAGGCCTCTCACTCTGAGCTGGAAAATAAAACTGATAATTTGTTTTAACAAGAACATAATAAAGACTGGTAAACACTTGCCAATTAAAGAACACTAACATTGACATATAGTTTACATTAACATTTTAATAGGCACCATACAAACTGATAGACAACAAACCGCTCGACAAGCTATAAAAAAATATTTGGAAGGCTGGGTGGGTCAAGTGGCCGACACGACTTGGACCAACTGCTAGACAAGCTCAAGTATAGGAGTACAAAGTGATAGACAACCAAGCGATCGACACGAGAGAACAAATCTTTAAACAGACCAACTGCTAGACACCCAGAAACGACATGGACCAAGTGATAGACAAGCTCCCATATAAGAGGACAAAGTGATAGACAGCCAAGCGGCCGACACGAGAGGACAAACATCGAGATGAATCCAGTTAAGAGTGGCTCAAGTGACAGACAAGTTATTTCAAAATTAACAAAGTGATAAATGTGGGCTTAGAAAGTTGGGTATAAGGATGGTCTGGATCTTCCTAGACATTGCTGCCCTCCCGACACCCAAGATTTAACTAGCCCAAAAGGGTGAGGTCCACTTATATGTGTATAAACTTAAACCATCGTGTTTTTAATTTTAATAATTTACTTAAACATTGCACTCTTTAAAATATATTTTCTAACACTAGTTTAGTTATCATTTCGAATAAATAATAGGTTTTGATACATACAATATGGTATCTGAAAATAAAGAATGTTTCTCTGAATGAAACGAGTTATCGTAACTGAGGAAAGGAGACAAACGTTTTGTTATAAATGGTAAAAATCATACTTTAAGAACTAACAAGATGAAATAAAATATTATATAAAATAGCAACTGCCAGAAACTAATGTTACGGTCATTTTGCAAGATTGTAAATCTAAAGTGTGAGAACTTGTTTTTAAATCAAGTCAAGAAAGCTAGTATAAATATTTTACTAGTATGTAGCTCACTCATTTGGAAAGGTAGGTGCATTTTTGAACATTTTTCCGCTCCCCACCATCCCTCATTCCTCTTGTTCTGTTTCTATATAACCCGCTTCAGGGGTAGCATGTTCTAAGGCATCCCACTCGCAATAGACTAGACTGCCGATGACAGGAAGATCGGGGTTAGAATCTCGGCCGGGTGTACTGAGGGTAGTTTTTATAAATGGTCTTCACTCTCCCACCATGCAAATAAGGGTAGCCTACACCTAGCAAATAGTGTTATTTAGAAGGTCAAACAATACTTATACCTAGCATAGTGTTATTTAGGAGGTCAGACAATACCTAGACCTAGCATAGTTTTATTTAGGAGGTCAGACAATACTTACACCTAGCAAATAGTTTTATTTAGGAGGTCAGACAATACTTACACCTAGCAAATAGTATTATTTAGGAGGTCAGACAATACTTGGACCTAGCAAACAATGTTATTTAGGATTTGAATTAACTGTTCTGTCACTTAGCCCACTCTTAACTGGATTATATCAAAGTTTGTCGAGCAGTTGGTCCTCTCGTGTCGACCACTTGGTTGTCTATCACTTTGTACTCCTATACTTGAGCTTGTCTAGCAGTTGGTCCAAGTCGTGTCGGCCACTTGACCCACCCAGCCTGCCAAATAATTGTTTTCATTTTGTCTACCAGTTGGTTGTCTATCACATGGTCAAGCTCGTGTCGATCACTTGGTCCATGTCTTTTCTTCGTGTCTAGCAGTTTGCTGTCTACCACTTTGTCCTCTCATGTCGACCACTTTGTTGTCTATCACTTTGCCTGCTCCCATTTTAATACATAAGAATTAGTAGTTGTGAGGAAATTGTATCACAACTACTTCATACCCTGAACCAAAAGTGGCACGCATCACTGGAGGAAATGGCTTCCTCGTACTCATAAGGTGGCTCAGCCACACCTCTACTTGAACAGGGTGGTACAAGTAAAGCAAACCCATTTTAAAAATGAAATGAAACACTATGCAATGGGCAAAACCTTAAGAGGAAGAGTTCACGTTTTTTTTAAACGTTTCATAAAATGTATTATTTACTGTTTAAAAACCACGTCACCCAAAAGTGTACCGTTAATTGCAATTAACTGCTGCACTCGCTGGTTGCAACGAGACGTGTCAGCATGGCAACACTGCACAGGTTCTACCCATTTCACCGTCCGGTGACGTTACATGGACTCCGCAGTCAACGGATTTAAGGTGGGGATGAGGGGTAGTGAAAACAGGCCAGTGCTTTTAGTTTTTATGGAAAACTATTTTTTATTGTTAAAAATACATCAAAGATTGCTCCAGTAGAAACATAGGAGTTTAATTTTCTTCATATGATGATATCAACACATGTTTTAAATGAAGCAATATATATTCATTTTGACCCCAAAAAATGTTTAGGTATAAAAGCGGCAAAAACACTGACCTTTCCTCGTGGCCGCTACATTCCCATCTTAACAGCTTCCAATTTCTTCTAATAGGCTTAATTGGAAGAGAAGGTGTTTTCTCGTTGAATTCACGATATTGAAGACGAAAAGGACAGAATTTGCCAAGAGGTTGGTGCCATTTCCCCAGATGTACTTCGCAGAGTCGTGTAGGCCTACAGCTTTCGCCAGCGATTGCAGCATTGCTTTATTTGAAAGAAGAAAAAACTGTGCACATTTGGGTGGGATTTTTTTTCAACAGCAAATAGTAAATTTTGTTTCCTGTGAATGTTTTGATTAATGTTCTGTCAACTGTATAGTTTTTTATTTCACTTTTAAGGCGTTTCACTTTAACTCTACAACGCAGTCAAAATACAAACCGATACCAGCCGCCCTTTTTATAGCGCGTCTCAATGGGCGTTGTTAAAGGTTACGCAATTGCAGTTCATTATTCTCAAAAATGTTTGTATTTAACCTAATTTGTGGAAACACTTGACCCTCCATTTATATATTGGCATGAGTGAGTCCATAGAACATTCTCGTATGAGTTGATCGTTTCATGTTTGAAGAAATATCTCCTTTAAATTACTATATTACAACCCACCTCGGTGACGCAGTTGGCTAACGCGCTAATCGTGTTGAGCTCGATTGCTGAGGACGGGGAGATAGAGGTTCGAATCTCGGTCGGGTGAACTGGCTTTTCCTAAATTGTTTTCCAATCTCCCTCCACGCAAATGCGGATTCATTTCCTCTCATTCAACCTTCCCAATTCCTAATCCACTAGCGTAATTAGTACTTAAAGCATATAGCCCGAACGGGTAGTAAGACGCAGTGCTAAATAATAAAAAAAAACTATATTACAGTGGTTCTCAAATAGATTGCACCACTTGTATCGTGGGGGGTGCCTTAGACATTTTGTCATGAACATTTTTTCCAAATGACAAATATCAGGCGGTATAATCAAAGTGAAATTTTCCCTCTGTCGTCTCAAAAATTCCCCGCCACGTTTGGTTCTCTTATTCTTTTGCCAATTTTCTCTTTGAAAGCTGTTCATGTGACCCTGGGGCTAGGCGTACCCCAGTTTGAGAACCACTGTATTATAACATACATCCAAAGGTTGAATGAGGCGAAATTACATTAAATATGCACGTCAACCATGGAATTATATTTCACGGAAAATACGGCCTCAAATATTCCTACGCTAGCCAGGGAAGTCATAAAACACCATCATTACAAATGATATTCCCTTTTCAGGATGTTTCTTGTACAAAACAAATTTAATTAACTCTCGCTACCTTTGCTTTGAGAAATATAAAACAAAAGAGACTCGTAATATATCCCGTTGCGCGTTTATGCTATAAGTAAAACATGGTAATGAGATGTAATCGTATTTTTAACGCTCCTTTAAATTTTAGTACGTCTCATTCATGTTTTCATAATTTTATTGCCAACACTATAGATCAGTCGGTAGCATGTTTGTCTACTGAGATAAGAGTATTGGGTTCGATTTCTGACATGGCCGAAAAATTGATCATTGGTGGATAATGAATTAACGGCAGGGGAACTGGATGTTGTGTCTGTTCTATATTTAAGTTGGTTTATAAGTCATGTGCTGGCATTCACATGGTGATATCCAGTTATTGAATATGTCAAAGGCGTCATAAAATTTAATGACAACTTTTTATCTTGATTTAAAATTATTATTATTATTATTATTATTATTATTTAGCACCGCGTGTTACTACGCGTTCGGGTTATACGCTTTAAGTACTAATTACGATAATGGATTGGGAATTGGGAAGTTTGAATTAGAGGAAGTGAACCCGCCTTTGCGTGGAGGAAGAGTGGAAAACCATTTAGGAAAAACCACCCCCAGTTCACCCGACCGAGATTCGAACCTCGATATCCCCGCCCTTGGCGGTCGAGCTCAACATGACTAGCGTGTTAGCCAACTACGCCACCGAGGCGGGTTTGATATAAAAGTTTCTCACATAATGTTCACAACAGATATTCAATAAAATGTTGATATAACCATCTGAGGAAAATTAAACTATAGATTTATATTTGGGGTATAAAATATTTTGCTATAAGCATTGTGAAAAACAATAGCATTTTTTGCGTTCCATACATCCCAACCTTAAATGTACAAAACCCTTAATTTAAAATTTATATCAGGAATGCAAACTTCTAAGTGTGATACTTTCAGTTTTATCAACTACACAATTTAAATAAAAAAAGTTTACTGTGAAGCCACTGTAGACAAATTTATCAAAAACACATATCCTGGCTGTCAAATATCGCTGTACTTCATCCATTTTAATCAATGTATTTGCGTGCTATTCAAAAGCTACATTTCATGGACAAGTACGCTTAGGATTAAACTTTTTGCTTTCATGTTTGGAATAGCCCAGCTCTGGCCCATTTACCTCCTTCCTGTATAGACGATGTATGGTTGGCCTTACATTATTAATGCCCTAGTGACGTGGACTTTACTTCTCGTAACGATTATTTCGTGGAGAACTGGATGAATGATGATGATAGACATTAGAATATTTACAAAAAGAGACACAGAAAGTACAACGAATTGTCTTGAAGATTGGCATTCTAAACTCCGGAAAATAATCCCCCAAAGTGAAACCCAATTTATAGGACATAAATCAAATTTTAAAACAGGAGATACTGGTTGAAACAATGGCGATTAGACATAAACATCACGTGGAACCCAAGCGAGAACTTACGAAATATAATTACAGGACACATTTAAAAAAAAAGAAAGTGTCTCAGTATTTAAAATAATTGTGATTTCTATAGATCATCACATCACTTTTATGGCAATTAATGGCAAAAAATAATAAAAATAAATGATAAAGTTGACGATTTCATAGTAAACATCTTATTTTTTGTTAATATTTATTATCTGCCTTTCTACATTAACATCTAAGATCGGCGCCGAAGTGGGATAAGTCAATTTCGATGTGGGAGCGGGCGCCAAAATGAACAAATTTTCATAGGCGCCAAAATGGGATGAGCCTAACCGAGATAGCATCGAAAAATTTATGGAGTGTCACCTCAATTTTTTATTTTCGCCTCTTCTTACTACTTGTTCAGTCTATACGCATATACGATAATTACTCTTAAGGTGGTAGGGATGAGGAAGGAAATCATTTAGGAAAACCACTACCTGTACATCCGACCGGGAATCGAACTCAAATCTACCCGTCATCGACAATCCAGTATATTGCCAGTGTGATACCCTAAGCCATGCAGCCACCAAATCGGGTTTGAAGTTAAGTCCACGTGCCGACTGTGTGTATAGTTATGTGGCTAGTTAAAATCTTCTGCTAATTTTGAATATACTGGTCGTTAAACAAATTAGTAATCTCTTCTGATCAATAAAAATACAACTTTAATATTTACGATTCACTTGTACTCGACTGAATGCACATAATTTATAAACCGATACATATTAAAATGTAATCACTTTAAGGTAGAGTATAACGCGAATTTAGCTCCACACTTTTGGCATTTACATATAAAAATGTGACTAAATAAATAAAATATTTACTTAAATTGATATTCTTTGTTTAATGTTCTTCGAGCATATATAATTTTTTCAGCATTTTCTCAATATTCATCATAACAGGATGGCCACCCAAACTTAAGAATAAAATTCTAGCATAGTTTATGAATAGTCTTAGAAAGTGAACGTAAGTTCCATAATAATAATAATAGTAATATTTAGCACCGCGTCTTACTACCCGTTCGGGTTATACGCTATAAGTACTAATTACTCTAATGGATTAGGGGTTGAATTAGAGGAAGTGAACCCGCATTTGCGTGGATGTAGAGTGGAAAACCATTTAGAAAAAACCACCCCCAGTTCACCCGACCGAGATTCGAACCTCGATCTCCCCGTCCTCAGCAGTCGAGCTCAACACGACAAGCGCGTTAGCCAACTACGCCACCAAGGCGGATCCCTAATAATGAATAGTTAGAAGTAGAAGACCACCTTGTGACTGTAATGGTATAAGCATTTATTCTCAAACAATATAAAATAAATAGTAAATAACTTCATGGTGCAAGCCAGTAAGCGAGCTATACCGACCGATCTGCCACTGCCGTTAGCGATTATAGTGCCAACATTTGCAGATAGAGGGTTTCATGTGGTCAGCACAACAAACCCTCTGGCCGTAAATCTCCGTTCTCTAAACCAGAGATGCTTTATTCAAGTTGATCCTCATTTATCCTGGCAAAGCTGAGTTTGACTCCACTCCAGACCCACTGCTTCAGAGATAAAGTTTTGATGTATCAGTGATCGAACCCGAAACCTCTGGATGCCAGAAACTTGGACTACTAGATGCCAAAGCCAGTCAAAATAAATAATAAACTTATATTAAATAAATAACAACTAACCAAACTAATAATTACGTTGAACAAATTATTCTAAACTATTTATTTTATTTTATAAAAGGTGTGTTAAACATATAACAAATTTAAGTACCAGAACAAATATTATTAGTTTGTAGTACCTGTCGAAGATATTTAGAGTAGTCCATCACTAGCTTTTTTTTTTAATTTCATGCCCCTAAAAGCTATTTATAGTGGTCCTCGCCATTAAATTCCTGATACACAAAATTCAAGAAAAATTCCCGGCTTTCCTGGTTTTCCTGATCAGTTGCCATCCTGTTCAAATTCTATCAAACGTATGAACAATATTAAAATAATGTTGAGATTACTACAAGTATGAAATTAAACTAAACGTATAGTTATGTTTACTTAAATAATATTCTATGTATTTTGGCCAAAAGGGTTTTTGCCATAAAAAATTCAAGTATAACCTACTTTCCTTAACTCGCCTAAATATTAGTAAGCCATTATATAAGTAATAAACTTAAATTTATGTTAGTATACTTTGAACATAAAAAAAGTAAGCCCTACTTGGGACCAATTCTATACGTCGTTGAACATTTCAGTGACTGGATTCCAAAACACTACAGGGCCCAATTTTTTTTATCGCCATATCTTACTACCTGTTCGCACCAGCCTCTTGGCTTAGTAGCCAGCACCGCTAGATACTGATCTATAGGTCCCGGGTTTGAATCCCGACTATAACATAGGTATTTTTTCCCGAAAGGGTAACTATTCCTATGGTCAGCGTGTTCTGGTTAATTAGTCTTAAATTAGGTTTACTATATCCATTTGGCTCCACACCATAATCACTAGCATCACGTCATCTTAATGCGGGTATACCCTGGGTGACGTTTTGTTCCCACGGAGCGGCTAAAAATCTACATACAAGGTAACCTTACTTTTTGCTGCACCTCTCACGGTCAAATATGCCATACGCTTTAAGAAAACACACAAACAAACTTATATATTCATGTTGTACGCATATATAATTATTCTAATGGGGCAGAGATGAGGAGGGAAGTATTTTAGAGGTACTCTACCGGCCTTTGCGTGTAAAGAAAGCTGGAAATAATATAGGGAAACCACTCTCAGTACACCCGACCAGGATTCAAACACCAATCTTCCCGTCATGAGCATGTCAGTTCAACACAAGATTAGCGCCTTAGACTAGAGATTTTAAACCTTTTAAAATTCACGGCCCATTGTAAAAAGCAATAAAATTTTCAAGGAACAACATCAGTTTTTTATGGCGAGCTTTTTTCATTAAAAACAGTAATAAGATTTGTTATTTAAAAACGTCAATAACCTAAATTCTAACAATTGTTTTCATTTTAAAAACAATATTGATCTTTGATGAGTGATGACAAGAGAATTGTTTGGTTTTAATTTTTTTTACCACTTCTTTTAGATCCATTCCCGAAATCGTTGCCCACTTGCTGACCCTTAGGCATCATTCATAGCACGCATGTGTCATGACACACCGGTTGTAAAACTCTGCCTTAATAAAAACACGTTTATCATAGTTACAAATGTTTCAGATTTGACAATAGTTATTGTTACAAGAGTTGTAATCTAACCAAAGTTATGAAATTGTACTAAGCAATACAATTCTAGCAATGTCCAAAAGTTGAGTTGAAAAATGTGGTCGACATTAGTTATTTGTTTTATATTGTGGTTAGAAGACTCAATATTATTATTATTATTATTAGCACCGCGTCTTACTACCAGTTCGGGTTATACGCACTTACGCTAATGTGTAATGGTAGGGTGATTGTGAGATGAAATGGAGGACCTACAGTTTAACGTGGAATCCGAACCACGGTGGAGGCCTGGCATTCCCCACATTCACAAGATGTCTTGTCAGAGGTGAAGTAAGAGTTTGGTAATCAGATAAATCTTTGCCGGGACCGAGGATTGAACCCCGGCCGCCAGCACAGAAGTCCGACACCTTACCCCTGAAGACTCAATAACTTTGGTCAAACTTAATTTGGTGGCCGCGTGGTTTAAGGCGTCACATTCGCAATAGGGTAGATTGTGGTTAGAGTCCCGGAGGGGGGGGGTGTACTGAATGTGTTTTTTCCAAAACGGTTTCTCCTCGTATTCCACGCAAATTCGGGCACATTTCCTCTAAATTCAACCTTCCTCATCTCTAGCTCAGTAGCGTAATTAAGTATATATGCGTATAAACTGAGTAGGAAATCAAAGCGGTGCTAAAAATAACCCTTATCTTACAAAAGCATACGCGTTAAGCTCGATGCGTTTAATTATAAAGTTTTCTGAAAAACAAAAGATGAAAGTCAACACGCAAGAAAGAAAGATGAAAGTCAACACGCAAGAAAGATGGAAGGGGGAGTGTACTTCAATAACAACATAAACTTGATCTAAAATCAAGGTAACGGGTCTTCCTGGTCTGTTTGCTTGTCTCCGTGAACACGGTTAGTCATCACGTCAAAGTTCGAGAGGTTTCGAGTTGGTGAAATGGTTGATGAGGGGATACAAGGGGGTATTTACCAACACTGTAACTTACACACACAACAAGGAGGACTTTTACTTCAGAGGTAAAAATTATCTGAAATTTAAAATTGCATTAAAATATAACAGAATTCTGGTAGGAAAGATTTTTTTTTAATCACAATATTTGACATTATTAGTTCTTTTTAGAACCACGTCTTATTTACCCGTTTGAGATATACGCTTGTGTACCAATTACAATAATGGTTTTTGGTATGAGGAAGGTTATATTTATAGGAAGTGTATCCACACTTGCGTGTAGGTATAGTGGAAAACAAGATTGTAAAAACCACCCTTAGCACACCCGACTGAAATTTGACACTTGATCTGTCCGTCAACGGCCTTAAGCCCTGCGACCACCGAAGCGGGTTACTATATTAGTAATATTATTTCGTGGATATAAATATTATCTACGAAAAGTGACTGTTGCAGATCACATGACCATTTGTATAGACATATAAAAATTGTTTTACCAACTTTTTTATTTGTCAAAAAAGATATTTCCTATTTAAATCAAACCCTTCCTTAAATATTCTTATTAGATTTATCCTAAATGAGAATGGCCTGCCATGTGAATATACAGTCATTTTTTTTACAAGAGAGGCCTTTGAGAATGTGCATAAATATTTAAACGGCCAAAATTGATTACATTTTAATATAATTTAATTATTATTTTACATATATTGATAGTATCTATCAATACTAACAGCTGCAGATAGCATGATTTGACGTATGGATACGTGAAATTAGATCAAGTACAGTTGGTAGCTGTTTTTCTATAAAAAAAATTGACAGAACGATTATAAAATATATTTATTAAGGTCATGTGTTATATTAAATCCATGCGAACTGATTATTTTATGTTTTGGTATGGTTAATATAAATTAAAGTCCAATGTCTCGGGAAATCTCCTAACCGAAATAAATAAATAACATAGCTTTGATTGTCTCAATCATTCTCTCAATTATTGTTGAAAACCCGCCTGCGGTATCTTGGGAAATGTTGGTGTGTAGACAAGGCTGGTGAACCTGTGGGGAAATACAAGACTGTTTGCAAGAGTGGCCCCGAGGATGCTCGTACACGAACCGATATTATCGGTGTTGGCACCGATATCGGTCAGGGTACTTGTACACACACCGACAAGATCATTGTCGGTGACTGAGGAGGACAGTTTAGTGAGTGGTACCGAGCAAAATGATTCCAGTAAGAGTTAGGAGGTTTATTTTATTGTTTTTTTTTCATCTCTGGATGAGACGACATCAAAACCGGAGAAAAAGAATGTTTTGGGAACACCCAATAGTAGCCGCAAGGAATCTTGAACTCCTCCCCTGTCACAATGTCATACTTAAAGCTGATTTACCCTTCAAAAATACTACACAACTAATTGAAACCACCCGCCTCGGTGGTGTAGATGGTTAACGCGCTTGTAGTGTTGAGTTCTACTGCTGAGGACGGGGAGATCGAGGTTCGAATCTCGGTCGGGTGAACTGAGGGTGGTTTTTCCTAAATGGTTTTCCACTACTCCCTCTACGCAAATGCGGGTTCATTTCCTCTAATTCAACCTTCACAATTCCTAATCCATTAGCGTAATTAGTACTTAAAAGCGTATAACCCGAACGAGTAGTAAGACGCGGTGCTAAATATTATTATTTGAAACCCTTCGAAACATTAACCAACAATGCCAGACCATATCTGGGAACGAGTGCGCAATTGTTCTGCGCACCGATATCGTTGTATTTATCGCGGGGGCCGCCAGCAATGTTGTGTCGGCAACGTGTATACAGCCTCGCCATAAGATTACATAGAATCTCAGTTCCGCCGACACCGACATTATCGGCACGTGTACAACCGGCCCGAGGCACGTGGGTTTAGATGGCTGCTCTCCGCGAGTTTGTCTGAAAGAGGGTGAGGTATGTTGTTTCAAGTTGTATCGACCCCGATGGGGGTTATACCAACAGAGCGAGGATCGAACAAAATCTCGCGCACAATAGAGGGTGAAACAGGTTGCTTAATTAACGCGTTCCGCCCTTTGCAGACTCATGACTTCACACTGTTAATTAGAACGTAAGTGTTTTGTTTCCACGCGAGGTTCCATTAAAATAAAACATACGGCAGGTTGTTTTTTCTAACCCTGGTTTAAAAAATTGAATTTACCGGCTCCAGTCGTCACGTGGACTAAAGGGTCAGTCTCATATTATCTGGTTTGTCAGTAACACAGGACTGGTGGAATGAGATGGTTTTTCTTAGATGGTTAGAATGGTCAGAGGACCTGCGGTGAAATTGAGACTACTATATAATTACTTAAAGAAGATACAAACTCAAGTTGTCATCTAGTGGCATTGATTTTATACACAAGGTCAAACTGCAGTGCTCTTTTACACAAAAGTGGAAAATTGGACATAAAATACTTGCATTCTCGGGTGAAGAATTCCCATGGTCACCAGGGCTAGTTTAAGATATTCATGGGCTTCACCCCGTCATATTCACTATCAATATCCTCTCAAGTTTCATCTCATTAGGACATGGAAAGAGCCTCCACGGAAAGGATGTACGATTAGTATATTCGGGCGTTCCCTGGACAACGGTACGTTAGTACTGGATAATATTTCCACAAACTTAACTACAGATTGATATAGTCCTGACATGCCAATATTATTATTATTAAATAGTTTCCCATCCTTCCTCCACGGAACTAAGATTACAATCCCACAGGCCTCTACTTAAACCGAGAACCGAGAAAAAAAGGCATGCCCTAATGCTCCCTGAAGGGGAGCACGAGAGCAAGTTCCAACACGTACCGACCAATTGGTCACACCATGTGGTTCGCAAAAGTTTATGGGCGGGTTGTCGCGTTGGCGAAGTTCTAAAATATAATAAAGATTGGATATTGATATTAAATATTAACATTGGGGAGGGGGATAAATTTAATAAAAACCGAATATAGGTTACTCGTTACTACCCCTATATGTGTAGAGCATGGACGGGTAGCAAGACGTGACGCAAGAAAATATACACCCTGTCATCATAAGGAGGGAGTGTAGAAGAACGCGAGAAAAGGTCAGTGTTTTCAAGTTGTATTTTCTAGCATAAATCAAATAAAAAGTTATCCAGGAGAAACCTAGCAGTTTAATTTTTTTTATACATGGTGACTCAAACTTGTTTTAATATTCGTTATGAGCATATTATCATTTTGTGAGAAACTATAAAAAGAAAAAGCTATCATCAAATTCTAGGACATCCTTGATAGATATTCAATAACTGTTGGGATCAACATACGAAGACAATTAAATTCTATGTTTATACTAAAGAAATATTTGAATTATTTTGACAGTAACATTTTTATCTGTAAAAACTGAAAAAATATTGCCGCTAACAGGCATTTCCTACACGTCTACCTTAATCCCTTTAGGGCTAAATACAAAAAAGTTTTTTTTACATTTTTGAGATAGTGCGAAGGAACTGCTCACGAGTTGAGGACGTATTTTTACAGTTTTTAGCTAAACAAAAAAAAAACTTTTTGACGAAAATAAATAAAATATTTCTCAAGTAGATTTAAGCTGATTTTAGTAGGAACAACAGTATCTGGTAGTTACTAAAGTTAATCAAACAATATTAATATATTCATACGTCAAGTAATGTGATATACAGCTGAAACGTTTGATGTATATTATCAATGTTGGCCTCAAGGAGTATGTTTGAACGTCGTTAGCAAAATTATCGAAAATAATGTATTAAATCCCATTCTCCACCATATCCGAATATCATAATAAAATTAATTTATATTCATTTATTTACTTATTTAAATTAAAAAACTCCATGGCATAATTTCGCAATCGAGAGCCATACCGGCCGAGAAACCGTCCTCTGTTGGCGAAAAGAGTGCCAACTTCTACGGTTAGATGATGTCAGCACAACGAATCCTCCGGCCATCAATCTCAGTTTTCTAGACCAGAGCCACCACTTTTTCATTCAAGTAGCTCCTCATTTGTCCTCACGAGACTGATTATGACCCCGTTTCTAAACTACTAATTCACAGAAAAATCTGGAAGCACCGGGGATCAAACCCGGGATCTTTGGATCTGTAGACGATAACTATTGCAGCTAGATCACAGAAAATGCACGAGCACTGGAAATAAAATAAGTTTTCTCATCTAAAAACAAAAACAAAGTTAACGTCATCATTATTCAAGAGTAACTGAAACAAAACCAATAAAGATACGACAGTGATTCAATACTGTTGTGTTCATTACATAAATATTTCAAAATAAATTATCATCTCTGTATTCCTTTTGATAAATGTGATGAGCTTCGTATCGGAGGATGTTCTAATTAAGTCTTTTGCTTTCTTTGACAGTTCATTTGAATCTCTGAATATAAAATAAAATAAAAGGTGTTCATCGAGTTAAATAAAACTATTCTACGTTTATTTTAAAACAGTTGCGGTAAAAAATTAATTATGTAATTGATTTTATTACTTTATTTTTACCCCATTTTTAATACAAAAAACACACACACACATATATATATATATATACTTTCAGAGTATTAATAAAAAAATTGAGCTATCTTAAGTCTCGTTTCAAAATCCGAACAGTTACACAAACACATCGCACCCCCGCGACAAAAGTGTCATAAATCAAAACTTGCATTTATTCAGAACAGTCAAGTTTAAAATCCTATATCTAAAT